>JAQZBX010008800.1:0-25670 GCA_029593785.1 Cabassous unicinctus | reverse complement strand
TATCTCATCTCTTGAAGTAGAAATTGAGGCAATACAAGTTTATGCAGGAAGTAATGGGCAGAGCTTGGACTCATACCAAGAAAGTCAGGATAAAGTGTACATATCTTAAGTGATGATCAAAACCAATAAAACCTAAAAAATATACCATTTAAAGGTAAGTATGCATGTGATAAAACTCCCTATATATTCACCCTTTGTATATATACTAAAAATTCTTAATAGATATTTTTTACGGGGGGGGGCATTGAAGGGATTGGTATCTGACAGGAATTTACAGGGAGCTTTAAAAATATTGGTGATATTTTAATTCTTAATTTGAATCATGTGATCTTGGGATTTTGTCTTAAGTATTAACCATATAACCATGTATTGATTGATGATATATTAGATAGATATATGATTGACTGATAGATAGATAGACAGACAGGTGTATTATATATATTTATGTGTATATCTTTATATCTCTCCATCTATCTATTATGGTAGGATATAAAAAAGGTGATTCTCCATTAACAAATTATTCTGTAAGGCAGATGGTAGTTCTGGAGCACTGATTTACATCTTAAAGTCATGCAAGTGAGATTTCCATGAAAATAAAAAGGATGCCAAGCCATAATAACACAGGATGAGTAAGAACAAATGCAAGAAAAAATATTTTTTTAAGTCAACAAGTTGTCTTAAACCACCACTAAATAAGTAAATATTTTAACATAAACTTGTTTGATGAATACTTTCTTTTAGTCTAAGCTCTCCACATAACGCTAATGATACTTTGATTTGAGACACCTTCAATTTTCTTTATTAATGTTTTCATATTGGGAATTTATTTATGTTTGTGATATTGTATCCTCTCTTTATGGTGCTTGCATTCATCAAATATTTGGTGATTCTTTGTTGTTGCCTAATCTCTTTTTGTTAATCCTTTTACCAGAAGCATACTTTGAACAAGAGATGTTTAGGTAATTGGACCTAGAGATAGAGTCTACCATATATCATTCTATATTTGTTTTCTGTGTCCTGGAAGACCATTTCTTGTCTTGAGTTTTTTTCCTACTATCTTGGCCCAGGAACAAATAGTATTGCAGCTTTCTGTTCAGCCCAAGTAGAAGAGTTGAAAGGGGCTTATTTTCTCAGCTGCTCTATCTTGTACCACTCCCAAATCCTCAGTATTCCTTTCCTATTAATGCTGTTGGCTATACTTTCTTCTAGTCTTATTCTTCAACAAGTGATTCATATCTGCTTCCCAATTTTATTTTAAAAATAATTACTGGTAATATACTTTCTTATTTTTCAGTTCTAATGTGATTATATTTAAAATTAAATTTCCTGTTTTATCAAGGGCTGATTAAGTGGGAGGAATTGCATGTTCATTGTCAAAACCATCTTATAGCTCCAATTTAGAAAAATGTTTTAAAATATTTACCAACAGAACTTCAATATATTTAAATTATATTGAAATATATATTATATAATGTACACATGTATTCATAATGTATATTTGTGTCATGCACATGCACATGCATGTACACATGTGCAAATAGTCATATATGTTTATACAATAAACCTGTATGCATACTTATGTCTGTACAGATGCATACATGCATATGCATATATTTACACAAATATACATTCAGGTATGTGAATGCATATGTATGTTGCATATCTCCATATGTATGTATGTATACATATGCACATACATATATTTACTGTATATATAATTAATTACATATATACAAATAAATATTTGTAGACACCAATCTCCTCCTCCTTACACATATCACTTATGTACATGTATATATATGTTATTTGTGTGTGAATATAAACATGCATTTATATGCATACACATTGTATGTTTGTATATACACATGTTCATTAACACATTTATACACATATATAATATACATGTAATTCATCCCTACACATAAGTATACATATGAACATATGCGTATATATGCATATTATGCATATCTAAATATACAGACATGCATATATTTATGTCTTATATATTTTATATATAATGTAAATTTCATCATATATAGTATATATAATGAAATTGCATGTACAATTTTATAACAGCATTCTTGTTGGAAAAATATAAACATAGTTGCAGAAATACTCATTATCATTTAAATGGTTGTAGGTTAGAACATTATATGGAAGTCTAATAATATGCTCAAATCCCTATTTTTTAGTATCCATGTTTTCCAGACAGATTTAGGTAGAGATCTAATTCTCTATATCTATTTACCTAACTATCTATATAATATATAGCTTTCTAATTTACCTTTGTCATTAATAGATTCCCAAGATTATGGTTTTAAAAGTCACTTGAAGATCTAAGTTAATTTAAATTTTTGATATTCCAGAAATATCAGATATTCCAGATGTGTTGTATTAATTTATAATCCTATGCATGTGTGCATTAGAATGACAACCCTTTCTTTCTGTTCCTCGTTATCATTTTTCTTTATTCATCATCCTGGCATAAATGGAGATAAATGCTTTTATGTTTGTTTGCTTGGGAAGACTTAATAGGAGAAATGTTTTAATTACCCCAAATATGAAATTATTGCAATCTGAAAGACAGAAAACCAAGATTCAACCCAAAATCTCATATAGTAATTATGTATGATCATGTTGTCTATATATGAGTATTCTTTGTTTACCTGGTTTTACTTTTGTTCAACATTATTTCCTCAAAATAAATAGGTTAGATATAACATTCCTGAATGTTAATGAACCAACCTGAAGAATTTTTTCCTTAAACCATCATAGAATCAGCACCCTCAATTTAAAGTTCCAGTGCAAGAAGAACCACGTTGCTGAACATGGTGATTTCCCTGCTGAATCTGTGTTTGTTTCCCCATTTCCTAAGAAGCAAGATGATGAAGTTTCATTCTGCTGCATTAGGGTTCCCATATGTAAGAAATTGCAAAATGTATGAGAAATCTGCACATTATGACTCTCTAGTGCTATAGAAGAGGAAGAAGAGACAAGCAGCTCACCTTCCTCAGCTAAACAAATGTAACTGATAACAACAACATAGCAATAGGGGTGTGGTCATGGGCATTTTTGCAAAATAAAGCTGGAAGAAGAAATATTTGAATTGCATAGTAGCAGTGCTCCACAATAATCCTTGTGTGATAGGCTGGTGGCTGTGTATCAGAGAGCAATATATTTATGAATAAAAGTCATCCTTGGGTGATGTTTTTAGGAAAGATGAGTGCTGTTATATGCAGGACTTTGGGAAATGTTTGACTTCTATTACGAAAAATCAGATGATCCTTTGTTAGCTGAAAAGGAAGGCTTTTATATTTTAATTATAACTATCAACTGAGCAAAATATGTATAAATGCAATCCACTGGCCTCTAAAGCAATATGTAGAAATGAAAATTTTGGGGGGAAATTGTAATTTATCTTAATTAACTATTTTTTCTAGTAAGATAGGGCTTTCACCTAAGAGACTTGGTATAGAGCCAATCTTGAGTGATTGCGAAGGTTAAATGAAATAAATTATGTGTAGGGTCTAGACAGAAGAACAAGTAGTGTTTTCTTCATAAATATTTTCCTTGTTACTCAATTTTCTGAGTGAACAAGAAAATCTTGAAAATATATCACTATTTTACTCTAGGGACAGAAATGAAGAATTGGAAATATTTGATGTATATATTATGAGCCTATTCACTGGATTATTTTTAAAGAAATGCTTTCTACCAAGTGGCATCAATTCATGTAACTCAAGTATTGCCTTTAGGCTTAAAATGATTAGAAGAGAGGCAGTTGTAAGATGAGTGTCTTGGTAAATTTAAGTATGTAAACGAGTGGAAAAAAATCTACTTCTTTTCTAATATTTCTTCCACACACAGCAAGTAGAATTGGTTTTGCAAAATGCCAGGTACTCTGCTAAATGTTTTTCTGGATCATTTCATATAACTTTACATCAGTCCTATGATGTGTATATTATTTCTAATGATTCCTATTTGACAAATGAGACCCCTGCGTCATAGATTATTTTATACCTAGGGCTACAGAGAAAGTAAGAAGAATAGCTCAAATTTAGGTCTGACTCCCAAGCCCAAGTATCCTACAGACTAAATGATTCTCATGCATGATTACTCAAGGCCCTTCAGTGACCTTGAAATTGTCAAATTCTACCCTGAACAGTTTCCTCAGTGCATACATCATCTATTTGTTCATTGAATTTCTTCTAGGAGACTTTAAAACATATCCTCTTTTGTATTATAAACTTCTCTGTCTATAATCTACTTATCAATTTAAAAACAAAATGGAAATATTTTTCAGTTTTTAAAAATAACATTCAGATTTCCTCATTGATATGCAGGTAGGATTGAGAGCATGGAGAGGAATCTTGACTTACTCGATAGCCTCTTTAGAAAGCAGAATGTACTCTTTTCAAATGTAAATGCAATATTTGATGGTAAATAGATGCATTTTGCTCAGCATTTGAAATTGTAGACCATACCTTAATGAAAATGCTAAATTTGAGCAAAGATTTCGTGATCTCTTTTTTTTTGTCAGTTTTTTTTTGTTTTTAGGAAGATGACCACAGTTGCCCCACTAGACTTCTGATTATTCAGTCTGTGCCAGCCAAATATACCTGCAGTTACCTGGATAGGCTGGCACAGCTATCCCCAGCTTCCTCCCTGCCTGAGTTTTGCCTGAGGCTTAGGCTACAGCTGCAATCTGATCTAGGTGGAAAGAAGGCAGTCCCTACCAGCACTGTGATTTTCAGTCAGCCCCGCTTCCACTCGTGTCAGGCGCAGAGTTAAGATGGCGGCCACCAGCCTCTTTATGACTTGGACAGGTTCAAACTTTAGCTGTTCTTAGGATTATACTTTAGCCCACAGAATTTACTAATCAGTAGCTAAAGTTGGTGCCCAGCGTCTCTTTCCCCCCATTTTTGGGAAGTGGAGCTTCCATTTCCAGCCGTGGAACAGCTCCCAAGGAAAGGCTTGTTCATAAATATTTTGGAGGGTGGAGGGTGGGCACCGGCCTCTGGGGCATGGAGAGCTCTACTTAGGAATCTTCTTTGCAGATGGGCCGTCTCCTCCTTCCATTCTTTCAAGGATGTTGCAGAATGCACTTCTGGTCTCTTGGAGCCCCCAAACAAATGCTCTAGATAGCTCTGGTTGATTACTAATTACCCTGGAGAAGGAGCAGATTCTAGGAGCTCCTTTCTCTGCTGCCATCTTGCTGGTTGTCCTGATCTTCCTTTTATGCAGGGTTAATACACCAGTTTATCAATTGAACTGTGTAAAGACATAGTTACTTAGACTTAAAATGTAAAAGGATAAAAAAAATCCCTCTTCCTCTTCAGGAAATGATGACCCTCTGTTTCCATATGTGATAATTTGAGACTGTGTGTACCCCAGAAAATTGTGCTCTTAAAGCTGGTCCATTCCTGTGAGTGTGAACCTATTGTGGGTAGGACCTTTGATTAGGTTACTTCAGTTAAGGACCTGTTGATTATGTTACATCAATAAGGCATGGCACAGAGTGTGTCTTAATCCTCTTACTGGAGTCCTTTATAAGAGGATGAAATTTGGACAAAGAAAGGGAAAACCAGTAACAAGAAGCTGAAGTAATGAAACCCTGAAGGGAATGGAGGGACCAGCAGATGTGCCCTGTGTCTTACCACGTGACTGAGGAGTTCTGGATCACTGGCAGCCAGCTTTCAGGAGAAAGCATCACCTGATGATGCCTTGATTTTGAATTTTCACAGCCCCCTGTACTGTAAGTTGCATGTTAATAAATCCTCATTATAAAAGCCAAACCATTTATGGTCTATTGCATTTCAAAATGCCTAGCAAACTAAAATACCATACATATATAGGTAATTTGAAATTTATAAAATTTGCTTTTATTCTACTTTGGGTAAACATATAAGATGAAATGATGTGTTTAGAATCATTTTGCCTGGAAGTTTATGCGGTACAAAGATCATAGGCTTTGGAGTCAAACAGAATTGCCTTTAACTATTAACTCTGTCACTTACTACTTGTACAATTTAGAGCAATTTTTTAAGATTACAATTTGTTAATAACTTATTCAAAATGTTTAAAAAAGGTGTTATAATAGCTAATGATATTAATCACTGTCATTTCAACACATTTAATTTAAGCATTTCAACATGATGAATCTTATTTTCTTTATTTTGCAGGGGAAACAGAGTCAGGGAGGATCAATAACTTTACTAATATAGTTAGAAAAGATCAGCATAAAGATTTGAACTTAAGTCTGTCAAATATTAAATTATATTTCTCATAAGCCAAGAGTATGCTCTTTTCTAAAAATATATAAGCTGCTCAATGAAGTACTCAAAAATAAATCTTATACCTGTCATAGCATTAAAGCTCAAAATCTCTAAACATTTGCCAGAACATCTGTTTGTTTTATTTTTCTTCCTTCTTATCCTAATTCTTCATCTCATCTTTTCCTCCTACTGTTTCTTCTTTTTTTATTTCTGTTCTTATCATAAATTCTTCATAAGACTAATTACGTATCAGGCGTGCTTATGTGGTTCATATTTTTTAACTCACTTCATTCTCACATCAGACCTATGATATGGAGGCTAATGTCATTTCCATTTTCAGATAAGAAAACTGTGGCCAGACCAGAGGTTAGGTAAATTACCCACATTCTTACATCTTATTAAAGATGAGGAAGGATTTTAATACAGATGGACCAGATCTAGAGTCGTTGCTCTTAACTGCTATTTGATACTGTCTCTTCTTTGAAAGCTGGGTGTCCCAGACAATTGAGCATGCCCAACATCCTAAAAATTGTTCATCAGTTATGTCCAATATACAAGATAACAAAATTACTTTTTCATATGAAATAATCAACCACTCATTGGATGTCATTAATTACTATATATATATGTGGATAGTATACATGGGACATATTATTTGATGTATATATCAATCTGGTACCTACCAGGAGTCAACAAATAAAACCCCATGATATTTTGAATTGTTCCTTGTTTTAATCATCTCCACCCTCTTTGTCATTCTTATCAATGATTTTAATGAGGAGAAGGTCAATGGTTTACATTATGGTTTGCATTTTGCACTATACAGTTTTATAGGTTTTGACAAAGTGTATAATGGCCTGTATCCATCATTACAAGATCATTCAGAACAATTCCAATGCCCTAAAATGTCCTGTGTTCCATCTATTCTTCCATCCCCCTCCACTCAGAACCTATGGTAACTACTAAGTTTTAATTTTTGAGGAATAAGGTTCATAGTTACATGCATTAAAATTGAGGGCTTGACATATTGGTCTGCTTTCTTTTATTAGGTACTGCGTATGTTCTCAAGAGATTCTTGCCCCTCTATTTGAGATCATAGCAGGACTTCTTAGGATGGGAGTTTAATTTTTCTTGTTTAATATTTGGGTCTCCACCCACTGAGATATTATTTATTCTTGAATTATGCATTGCTTCTTTTTGCCAACTAGAAAATGATATTTGCTTTGGTTATATTAATTTATTACAGCTTTTACATTTTGAGTGGTTTCAGCATTCAGAGCATGTACTGTTTTTGACTTTACTTCTACTTCATATAATGAACAGCTAAATTTTTAGTCATTGCAGCTGTTTTGCATTGTTTATGAATTCCAAAAACAGATATTGGATTATGTTTATAACTTGGTCTTTTCCTCTGGGCATGATTAAATTATGATTAGGGCTTTGATTGGGACACATCAGTAGGACGTTGAGATCCCACTCTCTTGGTGGGCAGGGACTCACAAAGAAAAGATAAGGCAGAGAACAGAGTTTAGAGTTTTGATCCTGGAGCCCAGGAAATAATATATAGAGAAGCATATATGTGAGGAAATAGAAAAGTTTCCATTAGACACAACAGAGGCCTCAGGAAAAGAGACAAGCCATTAACCTGACAGTTTACAGCTGGCCTTGTGGAGAGAGCAGAGTAGCTGAGCCCTGAGAGAAACAAGCCCCATGAGATAGACAAGACTTGTCCCAGCTGGAAGAAGCTGGGACCTCGGAGCCTCGGGAGGAGGAGGAAGACTGAACAGACATCACCCGCCATCTTGTTCCAACATGGGGCAACAGACTCTGGGTGAGAAAGTACCCATTATGGTACCTTGTGTTGGACTTTTTAAGGCCTTGTGACTGTAAGCTTCTGCCCCAAATAAATACCATTTATAAAAACCAACTGATTTCTGGTATTTTGCATCAGCACCCCTTTGGCTGACTAATACAGTCATTTTAATGACAAATTTATAATATACAGTCTTAGTTTGAATGCGTTTCTACTTTGAGGCTGGCTGGATAATTGTAGCATTTTTTAAGTCCTCTTAGCCATAAAACAATGTGGGAATAACATATTGATTTATAAAATAAGGTCACTACATCTGGAATGGAGTCTGATAGGGAATCTGACCTATTTTCCAGAGAACTACAATATTTCCATAAAATCACGTTTTCTACAGAATAAAAATTAAAAGCTTTAGAGTCTGACATATTTGAGGTTGATACATGCTTTTGCCATTATCTGGATTTTTTACTTTCTGGGAATTATTAATCTCTCTTTAAAGTTGGAAGGGAATGCATCGAATATTTATTGCCTTTTCACTGTGTGCTAGAGTCTTTATTTATTCTACCTTATTTGATTATGAAAACAAATACATATATTAAATATTTTATTTGGTTTCCATATACATATTGAATGAACATAGAAATAGGTAAATGAGCTTTCCTAATTTATAAATATCATATATGGAAAAAGTGAACATTGAATTCAATTATTTATCTCCAAAATAAATATTCTTTTATAGATATTCCATGTTGGTTTCAGAGCCTCAGTTGCCATGTATGCATGATGGAAAAAACATTTACTACTCTATAAGAAAATTATAGGAATTAAAATAATTTTATTATAAAAATACATGGGAGATTTTCCAGTGTTTTAGAGGCTAATAAAATATTTTATTGTTGTTGTTCCATCTTCCCTAAATAAATGAATAAATAAATAAGGATCTTCACGTAATGAAACAATTGTGGGACAGATAGGAGAAAAAAAAGGAAAGAATATGTCACAAAAGATTCCCATTGAATCAGCAGTTCTTCCTGTTTGATGTCTTAAGTCAAATTACAAGGAATTTGTGGGAAAATGCACATTCTACTTTAAAAAGCACACAGTGATGTGAGAAATAAAATCCACACAATGTAGTTATACTATTCTTGCTGATGAGAAGGCAATGAAACTTGGAAATTGAGGTGAGATGTCCTGAGGGTTCCTCTTGGTTGATTGAGAATGAAAATTTTAAAATCCCAGTATAAGAATTAGTTGATAATGTATTACTGTAAACATTATCATCATCAATATTATTGTTATTGTGATATCAGTGTTCTGATTCAATGATAGCAAATTGCCTAATGATGACCCCAAGGAGAAAACAAGATGGTGGAAACAAAGTTGGATTAATTTGTACTCCATTCTTCTGCAGAGACTCCTGTATCTAAATCTTGAATGGTGATTTCCAGTGGGGAGGTGAGTAGAAGCACTTATAGTACTGAATAACTTACAATTATAAGGCTGTAATTTATTTTGAAACAAAAGACCGGAGGGCCCAAGCGAATGTGCAATATCAGACATGAAAGAAGCATGCACAGTGTAAAGAGGTCAACACTTTTTTTCCTCTGGGATTAATTTTTTTTATTAATAAACTTTATTTTTAGATGTGTTTTAGATTTTCAGAAAAATTGCAAAGAAAGTATAGGGAATCCCTATTTAACCACCCCTCACCCCAGTTTCCCCTATTATTTACATCTTACATTAATGTTACAATTGATGAACCACTATTGAAGCATTGCTAATAACCAAAGTCTGCAGTTTATATTAGGTGGAATTTACTTTTTTTTAATGCCAATTTTTAAAATTTTATTGAAGTATATCATTCATACATGAACATACATAAACAGTAAGTGCACAGTAAAAGTTCTGAACTTATATAACAAACATACATAACATCATACAGGGGGTCCCATACATCACCCCACCACCACCACCTTGCATTATTGTGAAACATTTGTTACAAATTATGAAAGAATATTGTCAAAATATTACTAACAACTAAGTTCATATCTTACATTTGGTATATTTTCCCCTCAACCCACCTTATTATTTTTTAATATATTTTTATAACAGAAGTTGTGATCTTACAAAACAATCATGAACATGTGTAGAATTCTAATACAACACCCTTCACCAACATACCACACTGTGGAGGAACAATTGTTACCAATTATGAGATAATATCATCAGACTATTACCACCAACAATTGGTTTTTCATTCTAGTTCATGGGCCTCATTAAATGTTTCGGTTTGATTTTTTAATAAAATTTTATTTTTTAAAGATATTTAAATTACATAAAAGTTACATAAAAAATATAGGGGATTTTCATAAGCCCTTCTCCCTACCCTTCCCACATTTTCCCACATTAACAACATCTTTCATTAGTGTGGTACAAACATCATAAGCTTTCAGCTCACTGAACTTTTATATAGTAAGCAGATCCATGTAACTCCGATCGAGATGGATAAATAGAATATTATGAGCTCCATAGATGCCCCCTTCTTGCCTCCTCCCATTTATTGCTTTCACCTCTAAATGTATCCTGCTTCCATCATTGTAGATAAATTTATTTCTGAAATTTATGTACATAGAATCATGCCATATGTCCTCTCTTGCTTTAGGCTTCTTTTATTCAGAATTATGTTTTAGAGACCTTTTCATGTTGTGCATGTATCAGTGGGGACTTTAGTTTCATTTCTGGAAACTGTCTAATTGAGTGATTATACCGTGATTTCTTTATCCATTTTACTGTCAATGAACATTTGGTTTGTTATTAGTTTTTGTCTATAAAAAGGTGATGCTATGAACCTTTTTGATCATATCTTGTGGTGGACTTATGTGCACAGTTTTGATGGATATCTTACTAGAAGTGTTTTTTTTTTTTTGATTCACATTATATATATGCAAATAGTTATCTTAAGTTTTCAGAACACTTTATCATACCACCAGCAGTAAATGAGAGTTCTGAATGTTCTCCATTATCACCAACCTCTTTCTATGCTAATTTTTATGTATATTCCCAGTGGCCTATAACAACATTTACTTTTTTTGATAGCTTGTCTGTAGTTCAAGGGTGGAGGCATTGTTTTAGACTGAAGGTCTGGTTCCCATTTGTTTTATATGTCTTTATTCTCCTTGGACCTCAGCGTGTTCTTTTCATGACCAAAGGATCACAAGAGGAACATGCAGGAACTTTGTAATTCTTTTTAATTCTTCTATCCACAATTTACACTGCTTTAGTTTCCTTGGCTGCTCAAGCAAATACCATGAAATGGCTTGGGCTAAACAATGGGAATTTATTAGCTTAGAGATTTGAGGTTAAGAAAAATTTCAAATCAAGACATCAGCAAGGTGATGCTTTCTTCCTGAGACTGGCATTCTGGGGCTGGCTGCCAGCCATCATTGGATCTTGGCTTTTCTGTCACATGACAATACACATATTCACTTCACTGACCTCTCTGTTCTCTTCTGGTTTCTGCTGAATTTTAACTTCTTGCTTTCTGGGCCTTTCTTTCCTTCTGTCTGAATTTCATTCTGCTTTTAAAGGGTTCCAGTAATAGGATTAAGACCCGTCCTGGACCTCACCTTAACTGAATTCACCTCATCAAAAGGTCCTACTTACAATTTGTTCACAGCCACAGGGCTGGAGTAAGTTTAAGAGCAGGTTTCTCAGGGGTACATGTAACTTCAAACCAACAGAGGCACTCTGGCACTTCTGCCAACATTGCATTTGGCTATAGCACAACATATGAGCAAGCTAAAAATAAATAAATAAATCAACTTCCTAGAATAGGCAAAACTCTTTCTACTCTAATGTGAAGACCTGAAAAAATCACATGGCAAAGGTCATGGATATTTGATACTAATTCAGGTATAATACAAGTTTTTATATCTTGTTGAAGAAATATTTTCTATTTCTTGCTCAAAATATATGTGTACTAATTTTCTCTTTGGATCTGCAATCGATTTGGAATTGATTTTTATATATAGAATTAGAAATCCAGAAAACTATTTTTCAATATGAAATCCACATTGAACAAGCACCATTTATTGACAAGCTCATTTATCTCCCATTGGACTATATAAGTAACTTTTTCAAAAATCAAGGGACCATTATTTAGTATGTTTTTTTCTGGATTCTATTCTGTAGCATGGCCTTTTGCATCTTGATAAAAATTTTAAAATTATCTTGGCAATATTTTCAAATATTTGCTAGGAATTTGATAAGGGTTACACTGAAAGTAAAAATCAATTTAGAGGTAAGTTTAATACTTCACAATATTAAGTTTCCCAATCAATAAACCTAGAACAATCTAAAGAATCTATAACTATGAAAATTAATAAGTAATGTATCAATGTCAGTCCATACAAGATCAGAAATAAAAGAAACTACATTTTTCTATATCAAAAATGTGCACTTTACAGAAAAGAAGGCTGCAGAGACAGAGAGGAATGCAGAAACTGAGAGAGGAGGCTCCAGGAGGCAAGGAAGCCACTTTAGCCAGAAGCTGAAAGCAACGAGGCCCAAAGGAGAGAGGGAAGAGACAGGTAGCTGCTGCCATGTGCCTGACTGCCCAAAGCTGCAGATTGGGAAGAAAGTGAGCCTTGAGAAGGCAGAAACTGGCAGATGCCGCCATTGTACCTTGCCATATGCCTGATCGTCCACTCTACAGCTTGGTGAGAGAACATCTCTGATGTTGCCTTGATTTGAACACTTACATGGTCTCAAAATTGTAAGCTTTTAACCTAATAAATCCCATTGTAGAAGCCAAAAAATGTTCATTTTATAGTAATTATGATGATTGGAAGTTTTCATTTTGATATTTCATATACTCAGCACACAAAACTTTCTCAATTCCTTTGTTTTCATTGTATCTATTTTTATTGAACTATGCATGGTATTTCTATATGATAAAAATCCACTGAATTAGGGAGAAACAGAAATCATGAAGGAGAATAAAGACCATTTTCCCAAATTGTTTTTAAAAAATCACAATGATGATTATTTTAAATTTTCAAATGATTGCTTGTAATAAATCACTAAATTATTTAAATATATTATGGTATATTACATGTATATATGTGCATTTGTCTATAGACATATTTTACCACAGTTTTCTCTTTAGTACCAAACGTTTTAAATTTTAATATTTTCTCATGGTAGCAACACATGCACACAGGCACACAAAGACAAAAGAATAGTTTTTAAACACTGAATAACATTCTACTTTATAGATATAGCTTCATGTATGGAATTACTATCATATTGTTATAAATCAATGGATTACATATTTATATAATTATGTATGTATATACATGTATATGAAAGTGTTTCAAAAGCTACAATCTAAAATGGTTAAAATGGGAAATTTTGAGTTCTATATCTGTAACTACAATATAAAATTTAAAAGAAATCAAAACAAAGCTCTGTGATGTCCTGTATATTGTACTACAGGCTTTAATATATATGCACATGTATTTTTAATCTGGGTCCTGGTCTCACAGGTGTCCTAGTTTGTGAAAATTAATTGATATAAGAATATGATTTGGATAAATATGCACACAGAAATATAATGGTCCAGTCAAAGGCTTCCATTAACAATTCTGTGACCTACCTCCACCGCCCCTACTCCTTTCTCTATATCTGAATTTCTCTTTCCTTGAACCTTTGCCTTGCTCCATTTGAATTCTCCTCCCAGAAGTATCATCTTTTCAATTTGTCTCCCTATTCTCGAAGAAAGTTTTGGTTTGTAAAGATATTTATATTTTTTTTTCTGAGGCCTCAAGGACTTAGTGGTTCTCCCTGGTGTTTTTTGAACTCATGAACAAATTGGAACCTGTGGAACCCTTTTCTTGTCTCACAGGTTTTCTTCAGATCCCCTTGTTGACTCCGTACTCCTTCAGGGAGAATATTTTCTTCCATTCCTTTGTGCTTTGGCCTTTAGGATCATCAGAACTCCTCTCCTCTCCCTGCCACTGTTTCTGCATAGCTGCTACTTCCACACAGACAGCCTGCGTTCAGCTAGTGGTGGTCCAGCCTCACCCGTATTCTGGAGGACATCATGATAACTTGTCTCCTAGTTATCTTGAAGATGTTGTCTGGGTTTATTCTTTGCTTTCTTCTGTCCCAGCTGCTATTTCTGTTATAGAGAGGAATGGAAATGATTATAAATACTAAGTCATGCTAAGACCCTACCCCAGAAACAAGCCCTTACGTTCTTATGTTTTAATGTTTCAATTGTTTATAATGGAGCTATTTTAATTTTAGTATCAGAAAAATAATGAAGATAAATATTGAATTGTCAGAACAGATTTTATAATTTAATCAGAGTACTTTCATGATTCTGAGAGTGTACATGCTTTCAGTACTCTTACCCACATATATACCAGGTTTCTGGGCATTTGGACTGATAATATAGAATTCTAACAACTACCTGTTTATTATTAGAGAGATGGTTTTTGATAGCAAGTATGTACAGAGTATAGTGGACTTGAGACATTCAATAAATTTAGTTTTCATGAAGTACTAGTCCACATTTAACCTGAAATTATGATTTGAAAAAGAAGGACCAGTTAAAATAATGCTTTTGTATAGATTCCAAAAATTAAACACACAGCCTATATATTTGATGTAATACATAATATATACTTTGTATAATGCATATAATTATGAGCATAAATTAGGTATGTAACATTAATAACATGTGCTCATAATACCTCCCTAACAGAATAGAAAGGATTGAAATGAAAAAATATATTTCATTAACATTAAACCCCTAGTCACCCTTTTGTGATTTAAATTGGTATATTCTATGCATATCCTTCTGAACCTTGCCTTTCCTCACTAAAAATATTTATTATTATGTGTTTACTTCTTTTCCATATTAGCACATAGATTATTCTTCTATCATCTACTTAATATTCTACTGAATATAGGTCCCTATAATTTATTTATTCCAGCTTTTATTAATGAATTTATCCATTGATCCCAATCTTTTGAGTTTCAAACAATGCTGCAATAAACATCCCTTCTGTAAAGAGCATAGTTTTGAGGTTTAAAATGTAAAGGCAATATTTTCTATGCAAGACAAATATTTAGACAGCTTTATATTCTCAAAAAGAAAACCCCTAAAAGAGGTATTGCAGGATAAGAAAATAGACTAGACTAAACAAGAAAGAAAAAATAATAAAAGACAATAAAGAAAAAAATTCCATTCCAGAATTTAAGACTAAACATGTACCTGATAAATCTTCCTGGGGGAACCTAAACAAAAGCTAATTCTCTAACAGCTGTTTCATATCTAACAATACATTTTTATAGTAAATGTTTAAGAAATCTAGGTTGTGTGTCAAAATTTAAATTTGAAAATATGCTGTCTATAAAGATAATCATTAATTAATCAACTCAGATAGTTTTACTATAAAAATATTTTCAAAGATATTAAAATCAATGAAATATGTTTGATATCAATAGATAACAGAGTACAAGTTAAGAAAAATCAATACATAAAGGAAATCATTCATTTTGATTGATGAATTATCTAAAACCTACTGAACAAACATTTAACATAAATCTTCAGATGCTTAGTAAGAGCCAAAGTATACAAAGGAAATATTATTAGAACTAAAAGAAGAAACATACAGGAATACAACAGTAATATATTTCTTCATTCAACAACATTTTAAAAGGATTATACACCATGACCAAGTGGGTTTCATCCCAGGTATGCAAGGATGGTTCAATATAAGAAAATTAATCAATGTAATACACCACATAAACAAACTGAAAGAAAAAAATCACATGATCATCTATATAGAAGCAGAAAAAGCATTTGACAAAATACAGTACTCTTTCCTGATAAAAACTCTCCAAAAGATAGGTATAGAAGGAAACTTTCTCAATATGATAAATGGTATATATGAAAAACCCAAAGCTAACATCATCTTCAATGGTGAAATCCTAAAAGCCTTCCCTCTGAGATCGGGAACAAGACAAGGATGCCCTCTATCATCACTCCTATTTAACCTTGTCTTAGAAGTACTTGCTCAGGCACTGAGGCAAGAAAAGGATATAAAAGACATCCAGATTGTAAAAGAAGAAGTAAAAATTTCATTATTTGCATACGAGATGATCCTATACTCAGAAAGCCCAGAGAAATCTACGACAAAACTTCTAGAACTTATAGAGGAGTTCAGTAATGTTGCAGGCTATAAGATCAATGCTCAAAAATCAGTAGCAATTCTGTACACCAAAAACGAGCAATCAGAGCAGGAAATCAAGAAAAAAATGCCATTTACAATAGTAACTAAAAGAATCAAATACCTAGGAATAAATTTAACTAAAGATGTAAAGGACTTATATACATAAAACTCCAAAACACTGAGAAAGGAAATCAAAGAAGACTTAAATAAATGAAAAAATATTCCCTGTTCATGGACAGGAAGACTAAACATCATCAAGATGTCTATGCTACCCAAACTAATCTACAGATTTAATGCAATCCCAATAAATATCAACACTATATTTTTAAGGAACTGGAAAAACTAACCACAAAATATATTTGGAAAGGTAACAGGACCCGAATTGCCAGACTTATTGAAAAAGAAAAATGAAGTTGGAGGTATCACATTACGAGATTTTAAAACATATTACAAAGCTACAGTGATCAAAACTGCATGGTATTGGCACAAGGATAGACCTACTGACCATTGGAATCAAATTGAGAGTTCTGATATAGATCCTTGCATATACAGTCATCTGATATTTGATGAGCCTGCCAAGCCCACTCAGTTGGGAGAGAATGGCCTCTTTAACAAGTGGTGCTTGGAGAACTGGATATCCATTTCCAAAAGAATGAGAGAAGACTACCATCTCCCACCTTATACAAAAATCAACTCAAGATGGATCAAAGCTCTAAATATAAGAGCCAAAACCATAAAGACCTTGGAAGATAATGTAGGAAAGCATCTACAGCATCTTGTAATAGGGAATGGTTTCATGAAGTTCACAGCCAAAACACGAGCAGCAAGAGAAATAATAGATAAATGGGATCTCCTCAAAATTAAAAACTTCTGCACCTCAAAGGAAGTTATTAAGAAAATAAAAAGGCAGCCTAACCAATGGGAGAAAATATTTGGCAACCATATATCTGATAAGAACCTAATATCCTGCATATATAAAGAAATCCGACACCTTGGAAATAAAAAGACAAACAATCCATTTAAAAAATGGGCAAGTGACCTGAAAAGACATTTCTCCAAGGAAGAAATACAAATGGGTAAAAAGCACATGAAAAAATGTTCAACATCGCTTTCTATCAGGGAAATGCAAATCAAAACTACAATGAGATACCTTCTTACACCCATCAGAATGCAGCTATTAAAAAAACAACAGACTCTAAGTGTTGGAGAGGATGTGGAGGAATAGGAACCCTCATCCACTGCTAGTGGGATTGTGGAATGGTCCAGCCAGTGTGGAGGACAGTTTGGCGGTTCCTCAGAAAACTAACAATAGATCTTCCATATGATCCAGTGATTCCAATGTTGGGTATATACCCAGAAGAACTGAAAGCAAAGACACGAACAGATATATGCACACGAATGTTCATAGTGGCATTGTTCACCATTGCCAAAAGTTGGAATCAGCCCCGGTGCCCATCAACACATGAATGGATAAACAAAATGTGGTACATACATATAATGGAATACTACTCAGCTATGAGAAGGAATAAAGTGCTAATGCATGGAATAACTTGGATGAATCTTGAAGACCTTATGTTGAGTGAAGCAAGCCAGGCATTGAAGGATGAACAGTATATGACCTCGCTGATTTGAACTAAGGAAATAGAGGAGTCTCTGAGAACCATTGTCTGAAAGATAGGTTAACAAGGGAGAGAAAGAAGAGTAGGCTGTGAGCCATCACCCATATGGACATAATCTATGGTAAAGGAATAGAGTATAGTTGCATATTGAAGGATAGGACAGATGGCTAGTGATATAACTGGATTTGGTTGTGCAGGGTTTACAAGTGGGTAGATTAGGAAGGGCAGGTTGGAATACCCAGGACATGTAACTATGAATCTTGTCATTCCATGGGTCAAGACAGTGGAGTGTCATATGCCACAGGCAGATGGGGTGGAAGGAACAGTTAAGAACAAATGGGGTATTTAGCGGTCATGGGAAATGGTTTTCATTACCTTACAGTAATGGACACAGGACATGGAAAATATCATCAAAATTATTAAACTGTACAGTCTAAATTGTAAACTATACTGTAAACCATTAACAATGTTTAGTTGCTATACATTGCTATCTGTATAACAGTTATAACAATGCTAACATCCATAAAAAAAAAAGGTTTTAATATGGGGTGGGGAAGGGGGAGGGAGGTTGGTTATGTGGGATTCTCTAGTATTCCATGTGTGACTCTGCTGTGACTTAAAATTTCTTTGAAAGTTAAATCAAAATTTGGGTGACACTGGGGAAAGAGAGGGAAGGTGGCATGGTACACTGGACATAAGATAATAGAGTGACAAAAGGAAAAAAGAATAATCGTTTTTAAAAAGGATTTTTTTGTTTTTTTTCCCATTTTTTGAATGTCCAAACCTGCTAATTATATTTTATTTTTAGTTTAGTTTCCTTTTTTTCCTTCTGAGTTTCCTTGTACTTAGCTTTTGCATATAAGCTTATCATTATTATTTCTTTTTCCTATTAATTGTATTTCATTATTGTATGGGCTTCATGATCAAGGGAGGTTTGGATCACAGAAGGGTTACAATGTGGACTGCAGAGGTTAATTGTTGGGGGGAGTCTGTGATGGGGGATTCATGGGAGTAAGTTCATCTGAATATACATGAAAGATATTTAAAATTGTTCAAATGATCAAGGGATCTTCACAGAGGGTAGAAAATCACTCAATAAATGAGGGAATCTGAATTCCCAGCCTTGAGACCTCTGCCACATTCTCCAAGGGAGCAGCAACAGTCCCCTGAGTGCAGAGGCAGTGTCTGGCAAAAGAGGATGATCCACTGATGGGTTCTTGTAATTGAGGACTAGCCTAATGAGACTTTGCTCTTGTAATTGAAACTTAGCCTACTGCTATGGGGTGCCTAAGGGTTTCCACCTGAGAGCCTCCTTGTTGCTGAAATGTGGCCTCTTTCTAAGGAAAACTTAGCATATGAATGCATTACCTTCCCCCCAGCGTGGGACATGGCTCCTGGGGATGAGCCTCCCTAACAACGAGGGATTAATACCAAGTGCCTACTGGCAACACGATTCAAAAAAGACCTTGAGTAAAAGGGGGAAAAGGTAAAGAGAAATGAGATCATGTGGCTAAGAGACTTCAAAGAGAGTCGGGAGGTCATCCCAGAGGTAATGCTTACGCAAACCTCAGTAGGACCTCATAGAACACCTAAGTGGATATCACCCCACACAGAGGGGCTCCTGAGGGCACTGGAGACACCCAGGTCCCATATAAGTGGGGATAGCCCCAGAGATTGATGCCTTATTAGTGGGCTCTACTTTGGAATCTGTGCTCCTGAGAGGGACAGAGTTGGACTCAAATAAGTCCTCTCTGCACATGGTCCATCAGTCCCTTCTATTTAAAACCTATATGTGATGCTGGAGTTTTTAGGTGTTCTTCCAGAGACTGGAGCCTCTGGCCCACCTATGTGCCAGCTGTGCCTGGAATCTTGGTGGAGCTGCAACTCCTACCCTACAGCTCAATGGACTCATCGAAGTCACCTGGCGAGGAGACGGCTATGGGCAACGGCCATCCCAGGGAATGGAGAGGGCCTGCACCTGCAGGCGGGATAATCCCATCCACCATATCCATGGGATATACGCCCTCTCTTACTTGAAGGGGGAGTGGACATCACCATCCCAAACTCCTCAGGATTGGGGGAGGAGCTATAGACTAGACTGGACTTGGACTTGGTGGTGTTCTGTTGTAGACATGTTGTGATTCAAGCAATGGAAGAAATTGTAACAGTGAGGTCGAGCCGGTGGCCACTGGACATTTTCAGGGCATGGGGGAGGGGCAGTTGAAATACAGGGGCTTTTTCGGGACTTGGGGGTTGTCCTGAGTGGCGTTGCGGTGACAGATGTAGGCCATTTTGCATCAGCATATACCACGCAGGACTGTGTGGGAGAGAGGGTGGTCTATGATATGCAATGTGGTCTATGCTTGGTGGCAAGATCCCAGGATGTGTATAGCCATTGGGGGTGATGTGCCACACTGATGAAGGATGTTCGTGTGGGATGTTGTGGGAGGTGTGGGAGGTGGGGAACATGGGAATCCCTGTAATTTCAGAGTAATAATTAGGTAATCTAAGCACCTTTAAAAAATATATATATAGATATAGATATATATAAAATAACATTTATGTAAGCAAATGCACATATATGCATATGTATTTATATATCATGTTACAATTATTGGTATGTATTGTGAAAAATTTTGATTTTTACCCACAATTAAAAAAAAAATAAATAAAGGTAGCAAGCTTGCATTAGGTGGATGCTTTCATTTTCAGATGGAAGAAAACAGTCCTGTTGAAAGTAATAGCAAGGGAAGTAAAGTCCAAACAGAAATGGTCATGAAATTTTATCAACAGAGGGAAAGAAACCTTCAACTATCAAGCATCTTATTTTTTTATATAGAGTAAAATATGATTATTTTAAGTGTAATTTCATAATTATCTAATATAGAAGGCATAGCAATTTTTGCTACATGTTCATATATTCTGTGGGGAACCTACAGCCTAGAACATCTCTTTCTGCTATCTTATGGTGAACAGAAGTGTCCCCAGATATTTTTGAGGGAATAGAATAATATATGGATTGTCAAGAACTTATATTTCCAAAAGCAATCAAATGAGCAACTATTTAACCGTTAAAGGAAAACATAATATTAAGTGTTTAAGGAAGAAATTTGACTAACATATAAACTGATATGAACATTTTAATTCAATCTTAATGTATCTTCCCAATAAATATCTGGATTAATTCTATTGGAAAAACCTTAGAAGGCCTAAGGGACTGGTAACATTTTGAAACTTGGCTCATAAAATGTTATAATACAGGGGGCTATGGCTGTGTAGGTTCCACCTAAGTTAGATATGCTACATTTAAATTTGTTTTCATGATTAAATCTTACATATTTTGTCCTTCAGTATTTATTCCATTATTTTTTAAATAAATATTGATGTACTCATTCTACAGGTGAGTAGAATATAGCAAATAACTTTACACAATTGCTGAAAAAACTAGAAATCTGCTGTCCTAATTCAATTCTCTGTCCACTGAAACATTATCTCCTGAGTTTGGATATGAGAAGGAAATGTCTTTTAGCTGTTCACTTTGTGTTTTTGTGTGATTTAATATGAAAAGAGCTAATAGAATTCAATTTTAATTAACTAGTTAAACAGATCACTTTGGAAATGACATGAGTTCAACCAGTAAGTAAACATCCATATTGCCCTTACATTTTCCACGGAGAGACATTAACACTTAGCCCACTACCTAGTCACAGCCTTATAATTCGCTGCCAGGAAATTATGCATTGTCAAGGAATAAATATGATGATATGATTCATTTCCCTTGAGTCACAATATTGCTTACCCTTGTCATAGTAATATGAATTATAATTAATGAGTATCTTCAAGTTGGTTCCATGAAGTGTCAACACCAAGAATACCACTGAAGGGCATCACAGACAAATTTTAACTACAAATCGTATTATTGTTCCTGTTTCTAGGAATTTAACCCTAATGGGAAATTTAAGACTGGTTGTATTGGTAATTGGGAGTTTCTATTTTGACATGCCCATGTACTGTATTTTGAGTGTGTTGTATTAGTGGATGCCTGCTCATCCTTAGTTACACCAAAATATATTAGTAGATTTTATGTCAAAGAATAAAGTCATAATATATTATTTCATCTTAATATATTCCTTTATCATCACTCATTCTTTCTTGTGGTATGTATGAGCTTTTTGGCCTTTATCATTTTCATCTCTCTAAGGCACTTAAAATTTCCTGCAAAGCAAATCTACTGGAGACAAAGTCCCTCCATTTTTTGTTTATCTAAGAAAGTCTCTATTTCTCCTTCACTTTTTTGTAATAATAAACTATTTTAGAGAAGTTTAAGATATAAAGAAAAATAACTCTGAAACTATAGAGAATTCCCATATAAACTTCTATGTGCATGCACACATATAGTTTCTCCTATTAGACGTGCACTCAAAAATTAAATCTAGTATTTTGTGGATTATTGAAATATATGGTGTAGAGTAAGTTAGAATTTTTTTTGGGATATTTGTCCTTTAAAATATGAAGGATTTGGGAGGAAAGTAGAGCAACTATCTAAAAATAGTTAAAGAAAATAAATAAGAAAGGGGCACAAAGAAGAAAAATAAATTTCAAAAAGGAAATTAGAAATATTAATATAATGAAATTCCATGTATAGAGTGATTTTTAATTTTATAATTATATGCAGAATAAATTCCTTTAAAACAGAAAAAGTTTTCAGCATGATTTAAAATACAAAATCCAATGTTACGTTTTCACAGAATTTTCAATAAAATAAAGTGATGCAAAACATTAACATAAATGACTCAAGGTACCTAATTTTACAGAATGTGGTTTTGTTGATTCCATTTGCCTAAACTTCACTTCCTTTAGGTATTTGTATGACTCTCTACTTCACTTCTTTCAGGTTGCTCAAATGTATCTTACCCCTGAATACTACCCAGAATATTCTTGGTTTAAGATAGCTTGCCCGTCTCCATGCAACACTTCCACTTGGTTTTTAGCTATAGCACTTGTCACCATCGACTTTCATGTACTAGGTTGTTTATTCCTCTTCTGCCCACACAACAGAATATCACTGTTTTTAAATAGACCCCTTGCAGTTCCTCAAAGTACATGGGCTACCCCCTAAACAGGGCCTTTGTACTGGTATTTCCCTGACCATTAAACTTTCCTCCTATGTATTTTATGACTAATTATTCCCCATTTCAAACCTTTGATCAAATGCAAAGTACTCACTGCCTCACATACTTTTTTAAGTTACTTCTTCACGCCGTTTCCATGAAATCTCTCATCCCTTATCCTGTCTTACATTTTTAAATATAAAACTCACATTCTAATATGGCATATCATTTGTTTCTATATATGTCATTATATCTCACAGGTAGAATTAGAGTCCAAAGAGGACAAATATCTTTTATTCTTTTGCTATAATCTGTAAACAGTGCTTGGTACACTGTAGATATTCTATAAAATATTCACTAAATAAATGAATAAAATGTACTGATATAATGAAAAAATGCCTGTAGTATTTAGGTAGTCCAGCAGATTAAATACTTCCCCAAAATTATAAACAAAGAATAAATATGTGATAATTTCACAATTGTATAAAAACATTTGAAATTTTCTTTATCAGCAACTATGTCATTTACAATAATTGATTACTATTAAACCATAAACTTCAATAAATTTTCAAAGTTTAAGCAAAAGGTGCTGCATTCTCTGAAAATAATTGCAATTCATTTAAAAATTAATATTCAAAATTTAAAACAGAAAGTTCTTTCAATTTGAAAATTAAAAATAAATAAGAAGAAAAATGGATTTTTAAATTTATTCTAAGTCAAATAAGAAATATAATATTTTACTTCAGAGTATTTATATAATGGATGGCAATAGGAATAATAGCTATTATGGAATGTAATTTAAAGTATCCTTCAGCTGAATAATATAAATATTAAACTATTTCATTAAACAGGTAAAATGAATAAAGAATTTAGTTAAGTTTTTCTAGGTGTTAGAGAAAAACCAGTGAATTTAACCTATAAAAAGTAGGAGAAATAATATGGTGAAGCTAAAATAACAATTAGTGAATTAAAAGAAAATGAAATTGAATAACATTTAACAAAATGGATAGAAAGATAATGGGCATTATTTAATAAGGCCATTAAAAAGCAAGATAATCTAATGTTCATCCTTTCATATGCTTATTGAATAATTATATATCTTTTTTGGAGAAAACTCTATTCAAGTTTTGCCCATTCCTAAATTGGATTGTTTGCTTCCTGTTGCTGAGTTTAGGATTTCTTTATATATTCTGGATAATAAACTCTTATCAGATATATGAATTCCCAGTATTTTTTTCCATTCTGAAAGTCTTTCATGATAAAATACTATGATACAAAGGTTTTTAATTTTGATGAGTTCCAATTTATCTGTTTTTTCTTTTCTTTTTTTGCTGTGCTTTTGGTGTAAATGCTAAGGAACTATTGCTTAACACAGATTCCTGAAGATGTTTCCTTATGCTTCCTTTTTGGAGTTTTCCTTAGTTTCCGGGTATTAAAGGGGTGGCTTAAAAAAAATGGGAAATTATGCCTCATGGTTTGAGACTGGCAGAAGTCCAAAATCGAAGCATCTGCAAGGTGATGCTTTCTTCCTTAAGACTGTGGTGTTCTGGCTCTGGCTGCCAGTGATCCTTGATCCTAGGATTTTCTGTCACTTGGCAATGCACATGGTCATGTCATTATCCTTTCTCCTGTGGTTTCCATTGACTTCCAGCTTCTCTTGTGGAATACTCTCTACTACTCCACTTCATTCTGCATATGAAGGACTCCAGTAATTGGATTACAGCCTGACTGACTGATTCAGTTGACCACATTTTAACTAAAAGTAGCAACTTCATAAGGTCCTTTAAAATGGTTCACCCCCACAGGAATAAGTTATGATTAAGAACATGTTTTTATGCTTTTGGAAGTTTCATTATACAATTAGCAGCAGACATTATAGTGTTTGGTACTTATATTTAGATATTTGATACACTTTGAGTTTTTTTTTTTTTCTGTTTATGGTGAGGTATAAGTGTCTACATTCATTCTTTTTCACACAGCTATCCAGTTTTCCCAACACAATTTCTTGATGAGATTATTTTTCATTGAACCGATTTCCCATTCTTTTCAAAAACCCATTGGTCATTGACTTGAGGGTTTGTTTCTGTACAGCTTGCTGACTTAGGAGATTCAGAGTATCCACAGACTATAAAGGTCTTGCATAGACGAACTCCAAATTAAAATCCATTGTTCTGTATGTTGGTCTTGTGCTAGTAACATGTTCTCATTACTGTAGCTTTGTAAAAATTTTAAAATTGGGAATTGTTAGTGCTCCAAAATCCTGGTTTTTCAAAATGTTTTTGGCTTCAGGCCTTACCTGGCTATACAAATTTCTTGAGTAGCTTTTTTAGTTCTGCAAAGATGGCTGTTGAATTTTTTATTGAGATTGTGTTGAATGTGTAAATTGCTTTGTGTAGAATTGACATTACAATAATATTTAGGCTTCCAATCTAGGAACGCAAATGTCCTTCCATCTTTTAGGTCTTCTTGAGTACTGTCAACAATGTTTCATAGTTTTCTGTGAGTTAGTCCTTTGCACCCTTGGCTAAATTTAAAACTAGATATTTGATTTTTTTTCAATTGGTATTGTAAATGGAATTTTTCCTTGATTTCCTCTTAAGATTGTTCATTAG
>JAQZBX010008799.1:0-39970 GCA_029593785.1 Cabassous unicinctus | reverse complement strand
ACCCAACGTAAATATACTCAGTGCCTTCTAAGGCTAATCTTTGTACTTGGGGTAAGGACTATCTGGATGAATGAGATAAGAATCTATCCTTGTGGAATTTATACTCTATTTGTGCCATCAACCAAATCACTTCAATACATATGAGCTAAATAAGGGCATGCTCAAACAAAGAGAGCACAAAAATAGAACCAATTCCTAAAAGTAGATTTATAGCCAAAATAAATGAAGTTAATAATGTATAGTATTTGTCAATTTGGAAATTTATATTTATTCATTACAAATATGTATTTGTACTGACTACTTATTGCATGAAAGAAAGTTTGTGTCTATATACCTATACCTACAGTATTTATAATAAGTCTCAAAGGGAATATATTATAATTATAAAAGATTTTCTATGTGAAATTAGCTGGGAAGCAATAAAATTTGAATTTGCTTAATGATCTTCAAAAATTATTTACGACTTTATGTAGTTGTTGACTGATGGACTCTTTAGAAATTGCATATCCAAAGATGATGATTGCTAAAATGATGATAAATTAACAGAAAAGTGGTGGCCCACACCCAGTATATAAAAAGAAGCACTAGTGATAAAAATATGTCTGATATAATTATCTCCCAGATTCTTCCAGGGAGAGAAAGAGATGCTGTCTCTACTGAATGTAAACATTTCAGTCTCTAGAAAAGGGCAGCATATTTGGTATAGGAATATTTCACTAGGAATTTCCATTGTCTGGTGGACCATCCCTTAAAAACCAAAATTCGGAAGATGTTTTCAATTCTTGCACTGGCATGGATAGCTTGTTAACATTTTTGTGGAGAGCTTATTGAAATGGTTCTGAAACCACTTTCAGGATTAGAGTTAAAGAGATCATGATAACAGTGTTCACCATGGTTACAGAAGATAGTGTTTGGGGGAAGGTGGTGGGTAGATAAATTAGAAATGACATCTGTTTCACGCATTTGCCGTCACTGCTCTAAGATAAGCAATTCCTCTGAGCAATTTTCTCATTACTAATTTTGTTTTCTAGCTACATTGATACAGAGAAAGCAGTACCAAGGACGGATAATTCAAATTTCCAGTTAAAAAATATGTTTCTTCCTCCCATAAATTTAGGAATTAACGTTTTGTTGTTTGCATATTTGTTTCTTTCCACTTATAACCAAGTATTAAATAATATTTAACTGTGGTCACATCAATATCAACTAATTTAATCCTATACCTAAACTTCAAATACAAATAAATAATTCTGTCATATCAATATCAACTAATTTAATTCTATACCTAAACTTTAAAAACAAATAATTCTGAGTGTGGTCTCCTGTGTAGGATATGGCTAATAGACAGAAGGTAATATGGGATCATGGTAAAATAAGGCAACTATTATTTAGGAGAAGAATAATTTTGAAGTACTGATCACAACAAGGCTTACTACGTTGACTGCAATATTAATTATCAACTTCATTTTAGTTTGCTCAATATGTGCAATGAAATTATGAACATATATATAATGAAATTATATATATGCATTATACATAGAATCATTACTCTAAAAGACACACTATTAGAAGTCTAAAAGAAAAACTATGTCTAATTTTATCATCGAAAGGATTGGGGAAAAAAAGCAAGAGTTATTTAATATTATCAGCTAAATTAAAGTGAACAATATTTCAAAGAAATATTAATTTTAAGCCTTTTTTTCTTTTCAATAATCAGAGAGAGAAAAGTCTTGAGAATTTTACATTAGCTCATGAACACATGATGGAAGGATTACAGTAATTTTTAAACTGATCAAGATACTTTCAAACATATTTAATAGTTGAGTATGCTATCTCAAACTTTAGGTGCCTAAAAATTTCCTACATGTTTACCAGTAAATGGCTATACCACTAAATCCAGTTACTCTAATTTTAAAAATAAAATTACCATGCAGGAGTCCAACATTCAGAGTACCCGTTGCTTTGAAAACATGGTTAAATAAAGGTGAAAAAATTAGGTTGGGAAAATAGAAACAACTTAATAAACTTTCCCATCCAATTCTCTGGAACAAAAACTCCCTGTTACCTCCATTAGTTTTAAATGTCCTCTGCCATCTCTTGGCCTCTGGGTCCATAACAACCTTTCTAAAGGTCTCCCCAAGGGATGTTTCAGTCATGCAGTGATCTCCTTGAACACAAGTAATGACAAACAATAAGCTAATTCTCAAAAAGGGTTTTTTTATTTTTAAGTCATTTTTACTACTTTTAAATGAGTGTGTTTGATGCATGATTTTGGTCCCCCTGATTAATGGTCACCGCCAGCCCAGCTTCTGGAGTTGTAATGTTTCCGTGAGCTTCCCTCCAGCAGAGCTCGACCATTAATCCAGAGGCATATGTCAGCTCAGCAGAGCAAGGTCACTCTTCTGCTTCAAGGGGAACCTTTTTAGAAATAATAAAACTGACAGAAAGTTCTTTTTTGCATGCTTTATGCCACCTGAGGTTGAGTGCTGCCGTTAATATCATAAAGCTTATAAACATTCCCATTTCACGCAGCACCCGCTGCCACTGGGCTTAGGAATTTAAACATTTTTTTTCTTAGTAAGAACAGGCATGTTTATGTGGGGCAAATATATGGTGTGTTATCCCCAGCAAGGAGAGAAGGGATGGAAAAAAAATAATAGTAAGTCCTTGTTTGGATATTTGAAAGAGACCCTTCAGCACATTGGGATTTGGCTATATGATTATTTCAGTCTATGTAGGAATTAATAATGGTGTTGAAATGTAATAGTAGTGGTAGAAATGAATTCATTTTTTGATAATTCCTTGACCTACAATATAATGTCAAGTTATTAGAAAAACAGTTATCTTTGAGGGAATTGTATTTTTAAATAGATCAGTATTTATTTCATTGTTAATGGCTGCTTTAAAATGGAAAAGGGAGTTATTTGAAATTTTTACATGGACTAACTGAACCAAATCAAACAAAAGGCAACAACAAACAAAAAATACTGATGGTTTTATAATAATTAACAATATCAAGAAAATATGAATATTAAAAGTTTACATATTAATTGCATATTTTATTACTTTTACTTAATTAAAAACAAATCAAAGACAAATAGCTATAACCAGATCAAATATTCAGAAAACCCTGAAAATTTCAATTTTCTGTTTGTTCACAAATATCCAGACTCATTCCATATCACTATTTACTGTAAAATAGAATTTGATACAAGATAAATCTGCCTTGAATCATATGCCAGGAATTTAAATTATTAAAATTATTTAAAAATATATGAAAAAAGAATATTCATAATTTTGTTGTCTTTTATATTTTATGCAGAGAAAAGGTATCTGGAAGTAAGGCCAGTTGGCAACTCAGGCTAGTCTTTCTAGGAAGCCAGTACATTGGTTAGGTCTACATGTCCAATATCAGGCCCCCATCTTTATAAGTACAGAAACTTTATTTTTCAATCTTTTAGAAATTATTTCAGGGGAACGGACTTCTAAACCAAACAGATAAGATATCAAGAATGGCAGTACCAATTATTGATTTGCTATGAGCAATTCAACTGCCAGGAAGAATGAACATTTTTGTTTGATCAAGAAATTGTCTCCCCTGAAGGAAACACTACATAGGACACTTGGTCATTGCTAGAAGTTTGTTTGATTATTGCAGTAGAGTCATGATGAAGTGAATTGGTTGATATTAAGGGCTAGAGACATGAAGTAATTATAATAGCCTGAAGCACACATCTTATCTAAGTGAACAAGTTTGCTAAGCTTCAGTTTTTCTAGATTATTCTGTAGACAGTGTTAAATTTCTACTTTGCCTCTCCCTTTCTAGGCTACCCACTAAGCAGCACCCTTTTGCTAACACTTATTTTTCATCAGATAGATTATAATATAATATTTGATTATTGGTTTGTTTCATTATATTATGATTCTAAGAAAGTTTACTTTGTTTTGATGTAGGAGTTTTCCAGATTTTTATCAGCAACCTATTTATAAACTATGTCCTGCAGTAGTTACTTCTGTAGCTGACTTATATTATCCATTAGTCATTCAACATTCATTGCACATATATTAAGAAATCACTACTATGAGCTATTCTATAAATTATTTTGGTGGTAGCCAAAGTATAACAGAAAGTGCATGGAATCTGAAAGTCAGAGAAATCAGGTTCAAGCTCCCTAGTTTCCCAACAAAAATTCCAGGATGAAAATATGAACGACACAGCCCCTGTTCTTGATAGTGAATCAAGTTGGGAAGACATATTGAAATAAACTGTGATATGATTAATAATAGATGTTTGGAACAAGCATTATGCAAACAGAAAAGCAGAAGAGATTAATAAACTATGTGTTAGGGAATTCACATATAGCAGTTAACTTAATTCTCATATCATCCCCATAGATATGCTTTAGCACATCACCTTCTTCAGATAAGCCCACCAAGGTTCAAAAGAGGTGGGGCCTTCACATAAGTATATTTATAAAGCACTCCAGGTGATTCTAATATGTAGCCAAAAATCCACTGATAAAGAGGATAGAACAGAGGTTTTGGTTTTGTTAATTTTCAAGTAATTCTAATGGAAGCCTACTGGGGCATCACAGAGGTAAAGTTTCGATGGGAGAAAGGAAAGAACAATAAGTACAGGTAAAAGGGCGTTACTGCAGTGAGAAGTCCAGGTCAAATATGGGGCGGGCTGCACGCGGTCACTGGTCAATGACGTGGAGGGAAATCTTGGGAAACTGGAGGAAGGAAGTGGCTGAAAATCCTCATGCCCAATTAGTAAGACCTCATGGGCTAGGAGAAATTTTCCAACACTCTTCACATAAGGGGAGAAAGAGGACTTAGCCAGCTGTGGTGACAAATGGCTTTATCTATCTATACAAGAATCACTTCATCTACCACCAGAGACAGCTTAAAAACCTCTTCTATTCTTATTAATCAATTCTTAATGGAGAACATTTTTGTTCTCTACCAGGAAGCTAATTACAAATGTCTTGCTTCTAAAAGTTCACCTAAATCCTTAACACTAGAAAGAAGGAGAAATGGATCCATTTGGTAATGCTAAATTTGGAAACTTAGATATGTAGAGTATGGACTTGATTCTATTATAGAAAACACAATCTACAGGGATAATAAAGCCATTTATCTCCAAAGCAAGGCAAGGAAAGATTAAAAGAGATAAGTGTCTCATTAAATTGATTTTTAACAAATCTAGTGTATTGGTAGTCAAGCTTGTGACTTTGTACTCTTCCTATAAGATATAATACCCAAATTTAGAAACAAAGGGGGAGGCTACACTTCTATCATTTCCCTTGGCCATTTTGTCTCCTGAACTTTCTGTATATTGTCTGGGCACTGTTTTTTCAAGTATAGCAAATCTATTAGTTCCTTGCTCATGACCAAATTTGATTATAGATTCACACCCTATAAAAGGAGAAGGCTAAAATGAATTAGTGCTTTGTTTGGAGAGAAGTTATCAAGGCTAAAAGTTATTTAAATTGTTTAATCAATTAAAAACAGGGGAAATGAGTAAATTATTGGTTTGTCCCATCTGTTTAAGGTGTCCTAGTAATTAAAATTAAATCCAATAGAAAAATCAGACTTTGAAGGAAGGAGAAAGAAATCTTTGGGAAATGGCATGTCAATTTTGAGGTGTGTTTCTGGTGGCAGGGGTTGATATGCCATGGTAGATGTGAGATCATGGGGAAATTTCTCCTTGGGGTGGGGCATAACCTAGAAGCAAGAACAGTGTAGGGCAGTGGTAACTTTCTGTTTGCCATCTTCAGAGTGCATGTTGTAAGTTTCTATACATATTCAAATGGATGCAATGTGTACAAATAGATCCAAAATTCACCATCTTCTCAACATCCACCCCGCAACTACCAAGGTCCAAGTCACCATCATCTCTTACCTAGGCTTTGCAATAGCCTCCTAACTAGGTACCCTGCTTCTTCCTTTACCTCCTTCAGTTACAGAAAGTGCAAAAATCAAAGTATACTGTCACTTATAGTTTCAAAATCCTTCAATAGTAGCTAAAATTCTTCTAATGACCTAGAAGACCTTCCATGATCTGGCTCCTTGTGGCTGCCTTGTGTTCTCTGCTCCAGTGTTTCCTAAGCAAGCCAGAGAAACTCCCCACGACAGGGCTTTTGCACTTGCATTCCCCCTGCCTGGAATACTATATCCTCAGCCAATCACATGGCCAGCTTCATTTCCTTAGGGTCTTTTCTCAAATATCTCATTAAATATCCCATTCATACGAAGGCTTCCCCTGCCCCTCAGTCTTCATATCCCCTACCCTGCCTTTTTTCATGGGAAGCAGGCAATCAAACCACTGTGCTATATCTGCTCCCCAACTACCTTAATTTTTTTCCTCCTTAGCACTTGTCACTCCCTAGTATATTATATATTTAATTTACTTATCTTGTTCATTGTCCGTCACTCCCATTAAAATGGAAGTCCTCTAAGGGCAAGGATTTTTGCTTGTTTTGTTCAACGCTGTATCCCCGGCACATGAAATAGTGCCTTGTCCATAGTAAGCACTCAATAAATATTTGTGAGTTAAGAAATGAATGGATTAATGAATTAATCTTTAAATCTCTTTAAAAGATCAGCAGAAAAATGCCTCCATGTAGGGAAACTTAAAAAAAAAAAATCTTGGTGCCAAGGCACATTTTTGACTATTCAAATCAGAATATTTGGTGAGTGAAACCTTATCATGAGTATTTTTAAAGCTCTGCAGTGATTCAAATGTGCAACCCAGATTGAGAACCACCTATATAGAACATCATTTCTAAAGTTGAAAGTGCTCAGGAGCTCCTGGGTTTCTTGTTACTGTGTATATTCTGATTCAGTAGGTCTGGGGGAAGCCAGAGAATTGATTTCTAACAATCTCTCAGTTAATGCCAAATGCTGCTAGTCTATAGGACCACACCAAAGAGCAAGTTCTTAGAGACACGTTCTATTCAATCTTGGTGACCCTTGTTATACCTTCTAATGCAGTCTATACTCTGTTTAATCCAGCTTGTCTTATTTGATTTTTGGTTGCATTATAATTTACTTAGAATTTAAAAAACATGACAAATACTAACTACAAAAAGAAGAGAATATTTTGAGAAGCATAGTGGGTTTTTTTCATTGTTGTTGTTTTTGGTAATACCCAAAGTAAAGTTAAACATTTATACCCACCATTTTTTTTTATAACAAAATCTTGGGAAATAGTGAATCCAAAATATTGCCTACATTGAATATCACATATCTTATTCAGCATGTAAACATTGTTTGAAAAGCCAAAACATTCAACTAAAATCATCTAAATTAAAGGCTAAAAAATATATCCCAGATAAAGAAGCAACAGGGAGTAGGGGAGGAGGAGGGGCCACAGGTTAGGAGCAGAAAATTTGTCCATAGACTTCCATAGCCATTCTTTACTAGCTGTGACACCTTGGACAAAGCATCTCACATCTATGGGTCTGGTTTTTTAATGTAAATTGGAAAAAATAATGCCTATCACATAGGGATTTAGGGAAAATTAAGGAAAATATGGGACATAAACCCCTTGTGCAAGTGCCTGGCCTAGAGCACACACCAGAACTTGTAAGCTACTCTTCCCTTTTATTATACCTGGCCTGATAAGAGTTAAAATGTATCTTAACAGTCTTGTTACAAAAAGCAATGAAGAAAGCTTTTTAATGCCACAACTATGTGTCATCCTTGTCTAGGAGCATAAATTTGCACAGCGGGCAGTGCAGTGAAAACAGCTCATCATCAACTCATCACCTCTCATCATTGCTAGGATCAAATGCAAATGGGAAACAATGCCACTTCAGTCATTGCTAGTGAAAATTAGCATCTGTGACACTAATGGTGTCTCATTTAGAATGCACTTTAGATTAAAAGAATGGTTAAAAAAAAAAGCTATTTCCAGAACTGCCATTTTCCCAATGTTTCCCTTTAAAATAACAGTGGTATTTGAATCTCCTTTACTGAAAGAAAAACCTCAGTTAAAATTCATTAACACAAATCATTAATCTCAGCTAAGTAAAGGCCAAGCTGTTCTAATTACAGTTTACCAAGTTTCATTTGTAAGGTCTATTCCTTCTTAATTTTCAAAGTTTCTACCATATTCCCTAACCTGGAACAAAAATCTATTGTCATTTCAAAGGGGCCTCTCTAGGGATTCTTGCACACCATTTGCTATATTGTGGTCCTTAATATAAAGCTTAAAAATGAATTCTAGCTGTATTTACACACACATACAAACTCTCTTACATACCCACTAACAGACTTGCTACCAAGAGTAATGAAATTACATAGTATTGATGAGTATTCCTACTTGAACCAGGCTGCATATAATAGGTTCAAGAAAGTTCATTCATTTTATAAATATTTATTAAGAACCTATGCTAGGTGCAGGAGGGAGAAACATGGTTATACTTACCTCTATATTAAGTCATGATTTTTTAAAACAATTTGAACATTTGAATATAAAGAAATTATTATTATTTTTTTTTTTACAATTGTTAAGTGTTGAAGTTAGGTGGACTCCTGGAGAGATTTGTAGATGGCTTTCTGCATTTAGTCAAAGACAGGAAAGGAAGACCTTTAAATTCCATTCCAATTTACCGAGGCTAAGATTCTTTTTATTTTTTATTTTTTCTTAGAGAAGTTGTGAGTCTATAAAACAATCATGCATACCTACACATGGCTCGTCTGTCCCTCCTATTTAAACCTATAGTTGGTGCTAGAGTTGGTAGGTGTACGTCCAGGAGACTTAAATCTTTGGGCTGTCCATGTGCCAGCTGGGCCCTGAGCCTCAGCAGAGTTGCAACACCTACTTCCCAGGTCATTGGACTCACCCAGGACAACTAACAAAGAGGTGAGGATTGACAACCACCATACCAAGGAAACAAGAGAGCCTACAACTGGAAGCAAGAGAGTCCCATCCATTGGCTGTATGGGATTGAAATCCCCTCTCAATTAGAGGTGGAGTGGACATCACCATCTCAGAATCCTCAGGATTGGGGAATGAACTATGGACTAGAGTGGACTTACTGGTATTCTACTATAGACTTATTGTAATTCTAGCAATGGAAGAAATGACAACATTGATGTGGAAGCAGTGGCCACTGTGGAGGCTCTGAATTGCAAGGAGAGGGAAAAACAGGTATAATACGGGGGCATTTTCAGGGCTTGGAAATTGTTCTGAATGACACTGCAATGACAGATACAGGTCGTTTTAAATCTTCCCATAACAAACAGAATTGTGTGGGAGAGAGTATAAACTACATTGTAAACTGTAATCCATGCTCAGTGGCAATGCCCCAAAATGTGTTTATCAGTTGGAGTGAATGTACCATACTAATGAAGGATGTTGTTATGTGGGAAGTATAGGGAGCGGGGCATATGGGAATCCCTATATTTTTTATGTAACATTTATTTAATCTAAATATCTCTTTAAAAATACATATATTTATGTATAATATAATAAATCTATATTATTTAGATTTATTTATATATATATATATAAAAAATAAAACAATCATTCATAACATACAGGATTCCCATACATCACCCCCCCACCAACAGCTTGCATTGTTGTAGAACATTTGTTACAAATGATGAAAGAACATCATCAAAATATTACTGCTGACTATAGTCCATAGCTTACACTTGGTGTATTTTTTACCATAAACCACCCTATTGTTAGCACCATGTATTAGTATTGTATATTTGTTATAGTTCATGAGAGAACATTCTCATATTTGCACTGTTAATGGTAGTCCATTCTCCACCTCTGTGTTCACTGTGGTATACAGTCCCATACCTTGCACAATTCATCTAAAGTACACCCAGTGGCTTTCATTTTCATCACAGAGTTATGTTATTACCTCAGTTAATTTTAGAACATCTTCAATACTCCAGAAGGAAAAATCCTCAACCCCCTTATACTTCCTATTTTTGACCCTTAGCATTGATACTGTACCTTCTTTGCCATTGACGCAAAATATTATATTATTACTGTTAACTATAGTCCCTAAGTTATATTAGTGTAGTTTCCCATGTAGCACCATATTCTTAACATTTTGTAATAGTGAAGTACATTAGTTCTAGTTCATAGAAGTACATTCTTGTATTTGTACTATTAACCACAATCCTCATCTACCACCGAGTCCACTGTCATACAGTCCCTAGATTATCCTCTAGTTTTCTTTCATTTGATATTTACATCCCTAGATGAGCCCTTTCAGTCACAATGATATTTATAAATCAGGAGTGTTAGTTATACTTACTTTAATGTGTTACCATCAACTCTATCCATTTCCACACATTTACAATAAACCGTATTAAAGTTCTTCATACATTAAGCATCAACTCCCCTTTCTCAATCCTCTTTCTACGTCCTAGTAACCTATATTCTAGAGTTCAATTCCAAGAGTTTACTCATCACTTTTGGTTCGTATTAGTGAGACCATACAATATTTGCCATTTTGTGTCTGGTTTATTTCACTCAACATAATGTCCTTAAGGCTAGGATTCTTTTGTTCTTAAAGATATGCTCTCCTGGTCTTCTTAAAATTTAGCCAGAATAAAGATAAAAATAGATGTAATATCTCACAGTCATATTGCTTATAATGTAGTATGATAATTCAGAACATAGGCATTGGAAATTGACATATGCATTTCATATCACACAGTGTTTTTGATTCCTGTATGTTCTTGCTCAGTTTAATTAAGCTTTTCTCTGTCTTATCTTCCCCATCTGTACAATGAAGCTAAATAAGAACGCTTCTTTCTGAGTTGTTACACACATTAAACAATTAGTGTCCAAAAAGTTCTTAGCCTAGCAATTGACTTGTAATAAACTCACAATAAATTAAAAAAAGTAAAATAAAGCATTTTAGTTGGGGAAGAAAGTCGAGGAAATTTATCATGTTCTATAATTGAAACATTTATAGAGTAATAAGATCACATTTTTATCAAATCTGAGTCTCAAATAGGCTTAAAAGTTTTAAAAATCATTATCAGCAGTGGACACTAGTGGTAAGAAGGTGAAAAACAGAAAGAAGGAAGGTTCAGTGCTTTATATGTATGTTAAACAAGACTATTTTTGATGGACATGTTAAATATAGAAGAATGTCTAATCATTATCTGTGAAATGTTCTTCTTAATTCAGAATTTACCTATACAGCATAGAGAGTTCTGAAACACAAATTAAATTTGTTAGAGTTTATTAACATTCCAGTATGGGTATCGGGCTTTTTTGTTTGTTTGTTTTGTTTTTCAGTAATAGCTTTTTCGGTTTTCCTTATGGAATATCTGTGATACTTGCCTTTCAACCTACCCTATGAATCGCTATCATAAATTTTCATAGTATTGTTCTCTTTTGTGAGCTATTAGAAAGAAAGAACCCACATCAAAAATAGAGGAATAAAGAGTGAAAAAGAGGCACGTTAATGGTAAAACTACAGATGGTAAAATGGTACTTTAACATGTGTTTTGATTTACTATTCCTTTGGAGTCATGGACATGTTTATTGATAAGTCTTGCAAATGTAAGAAAATAGTAAATTATTTTGGATATAAGACTTTTACATAATCTATTACTACATTTTATATTCACAAATGTTTTCAACCTTCTCACAACTGTATGACTTATTTGAAAATGCTAATAACAAGATTCTTCTCTATTGATTTCCTTTTGAAATTAATAGTTTTATTACATTAGGTATACTATGCATTCAGCGTTTGAATCGGGTCACCGGAAATATATTCCATGGGAGATAATATCAACTAGATGGTCAAATAATACTTTCTTCATTTTTAATTTTGTCACCCTTTACCTACTTTATTGTTTACAATTAAAACAAAAAAATCTCTCTCTGAAATTTTGGAAGAGTATAGTACAAAGAGTGTAAGTTTCTGGGTCAAGAGATATGAGCTATTGTCTGTAGTTTATCAGTGTAGACAATAAATACCTGTTTTTCAGAATAATTTCTTGATGGTTCTATTCTACCTTTCAAGATAGAGCTCTATGTTCTCTTCCAGTAGAAGAAGGGACTCATGCTCCTTCCTCTACTCATGACTAACTTGTGTGGATCATCAAAAGATCCATCACTGCCATTCCTTATGTGTTCTGCTCTTTTTCCAAAAAACAAGCAAAGGTTTTCATGATTTTTCTACATTAGAAAATTACCCAGTAAAATAAATGTGCATTAAATAGGAGTTGTTTCTAAGATATTATAATAACTTAAAAAATATCACTACCATATTCAAAGGTAAGGATGCAGTTGATTTGGAATGTATGACACGCACGTTTATACATATATACATACATATCTTTTAAAATTCATATAGAATGAAACCATCTACCTAAAGAAAATGGGAAATCATTCACAAGAGTTGAGATATTTCCAAAGTGACTATTTTCTGTGATCTATTTTGTTCATGGATGTATATTTTCATCAAATATATTTTAATTTTATGAATAAGGAAGAGTCAATAAGATGAACAATGCCTCATTTGTATAAAAATAGTTCCCACTATTAAACCAAATGATTATAAACTAAAATATCATTTTGAAAATAGTTCAATGACATGAATATGATAGTAACTCACTACATAATGCAGTCCTTATGTGATATTCTAACATCAAATTTTAAATAGTTTGGATAAAAACACTACTTTCGTGGCATTCCCAGAACCTACTAGATTCAAATCAATAAATATTTGCTTAATTAAAATCAAGTAGATTTTAAATAAAATTAATCTTAAATAGAAATGTAAATAATTTTTTTGAAAACATTTTTGTACCCCTTGGGAAATATTATCATGTATATTTATTATATTAGGGAAAATAATAGAAATCATGATTTTAGTTTTGATACACCTCACATATTTTTAATTAAAGATGATTTTATATCTTTTAGAAAACTTGGGGTATAAAAGAATTAATATTGTAAATCTTCAAAGAAACTGGTAACTTATATCCAAAGATTTGCACAATATTGACCATTGTTCAATACCATATCAATTTAAAAGGTAATAACCATTTCCCAATTACTTTCTCTCAGAAGAGGTGCCAAGCAAATGTGGAACAATAATACATATTAAATCAATCATTTAAAAAGACATCTGGACTCAAGTATTGTCTATTCACAAATAGATTATATATGATGTTACCCAAGAAATGTAAACGCATTGGTGAAATTATCTGACACCTGGAACTTCATAAATCGTTTCTTTAATGTTATTAATGAATCTAGGTTAGAATTCTGACAGAATCTAATTTTTGCTATCCCGTGTTCTATTTTTTTTTTTTAACGTGGTAGTTATTGCCAAGACAAAGAATATAATAATGTTCCACATTAGAACCAATTTGACAAATCTAACAGTTTACGAGTGTTTGACACTTCCCAAAACACAGCATTAGACATTTATGTCTAATGACATTAGAGGGTAAGAAAAATGCATCTCTTCAACAAGCTATCATATTTTAATGTTTAATAATAAACCATATTTAACCAAAATATCTCCATTTTATAGCTTTCTCATTATGAAGAGCTAAGTTTTTAAGAGATAAAATGTATTTCAGTACACTGTTAAATAGATAGTGATAATTTCATATTCATTAAAAGTTGATGAAATTGATGATCTGAACTCAAACCTCAGTTACAAATGTAAATGATCAATATGTACTATAAGATAAAATTCCAGAAACAATGATTGTTAGATGTTGTTTAGAATCTAACTTTGCAATTCAGTTCAATTTTTACATATTTGTCACAAGGCATTCAGATCTATTGAATTGATTTATGACTGACAGATAAGAAGCATGTGCACACACACACATACAGAGCTGTTCTATTAAATGGCTTTCTTTTGCTTGACTATGTATGAAATTACCTTACCTTTGGTTTCTGATGTTTCTCCTTCTCTGAAGCATTGGATGGTTTTCTCTTCAGCATTTTGAATTTAGACTATCCCCAGACTGAGTGCACTGTCTCTTGCTACAGAAACAACTGAAAACAGTCAGCAGTGTGCTGTCTATGATGTGCAGTCTCAGATAAGTTTCAGCCCAGTAACCAGTAACTTGCCGCCACCACTTCCTCCTTTGGTCAGGATATGACTTCAATGACTTCAACATCTACATCTCCACGGGTAGGTTTTTTTTTGTTGTTTTTTTTTTACCGTAACTCTTTGGTAACTCTTCATTGCCTGTCCCTGCTGTGTTTTATGAGGTAAGTTTCCAAATCACATGTCCCAACATGCCTACAGTTATCACAGAGGACACAAGGACTTCAAAACAAAACTCTTTTTCAGTTTATATAAAAAATTTAAATCTACAACATATTCTATAGGTAAAGGGAGGAAAGTGTCTAAGCCAATAAAGGAAATCAAACTTGAGATGTGGGCTTTTTAGGATTAAAAAAAAAAACAAGAAAAAAATTAAAAGAATACTCAAGATAGTCAATTTTACATTTCTAAGTAAGCATTGTTAGAAGATTAAATAAGCTAGAATTTAAACAATATTAATCCTATTTAAAACATGTGTGTAAGTATTTTAAAAATTGAGTATGGATAAAATTCATACTAAATAGAAATGGGAATGCTACTCCAGAAGTAACTACACATAAATGTTAAGTAATTTTTAAAACACATTGCTCCATTTTAAAGCCTTGATTAATAAGGACACCAAATAAACAAATCCCCCAATTACTGGATGTCTTTCTGATACAAACTACAATGCCATATAGTGGTAACCACTGTTTCATTGATAATCCAGTTGATCAGTGACACCTTCAGAGGAAGTAACCACATGCTCTATTTAGTAGTACTGAAAGAGAGATACTATGGCTTAAAGAGAATTTGTTCATCAAAGTAAGGATTTTAAAATTCTTATAATAATATTAAAGTCCAAGATACCCAGAAAGTAAAAGCAATAAGATTGTGCTTTATAGTTAAATGGGGAATTACCACAGGGAGACGCCCTGAATATCCAAAACTCTCTGGTTCTGTTAAAACAGATTATTAAGGAAACATAGATTTCTGCTCATATAAACCCTAGGTTGAAAAGTAGCAGTACCATATTCTTAATAAGCAAATCACCTGACTAGTTCTAAATCTTCTCCCACACCGCTAAGGCCCTCATCCTTGATGCCCAATTCTACTGTTGAACTTTCACTAATTAGTTTAACAAATATTAAATGGAGTGTCTATTGTGTGCTAGGCATTCAATTAGTTTTTCAATAAATCAGCATTTTGACTAGTTAAAAAAAGTTTATAGTAGAGTTGGAGGAATACACTAATCAAGGTTATGGTTAGTAACCTTCTTTCACCAGATATTAAATCAGAATTATAGTTTCAAGAATTATTGGACTGATATTTTCAAAATACTGACATGGTAATGTTAGAAAACCTGAAGACTCTGAGGTTGGGTAATTCCCTAGAAATATGCCTTTTTAAAACTTTCTGTTTGGGCTAGGTTAAGATAGTGATTGAATCAATTTGTTTGTTTCACTTCTTCAGAAATAGAAAATCATGAAAAAATATATTTCTTAACCACATCATTTACTCCCTATGAACACTTATCACTTCGATTCTGGGGTTCAATCAATAAATTAGGAATAATAATACTTGGCCTTACTACATCATATTGAGATTTTTTGGGGGTGGGAAGGAAGGAGATAAAGGGAAATACTAATTAAAAAAACCCTACTTTTATGACTTATCATTTAAATAATATTTTGTAACAAATAGATGTTTGTGGATCCTAAAGAAGCATGAGATTTCAAACTGTTCTGTTTGGGGTGGTGTTTGCTCTATTTTATATTTCTACAATCATAACAAAATAAAAAATAATGCTCATATTCATGGTGACCATAATTGGACTGGATGAGATTTTAAAAAGTGTTATAAGCAAGCAGTTTGTATAAAATCTCAGTTTATCTAGGCATTTTACCATCATTAACACTATAAGAAATATTAAAAATGTAAATAAAACTAGACTCTTTTCTATCAAAATTATAAATGAAAGAGACAATTTTCCAATCTTCTCTTTTGCTCATGAAAAATGTTTTCTCTAAATTAAAATACAGCTATGACATGTGAAGTCTAACCATGTTAAACTACTTGATTCTCAAAAAAATCTCAAGTGACAAGGAAGCAAGTGTTTTTATCAATTATCTACTACTTTATGCAATCCTGCAGACACTGAAGTATTTAGGGAATGACCAAGAGTGATCCAACAAGTTCAAAAGTCAAAGGTAGACACAACAGGCTGGAAAAGAGGATCGGTATTATCACACTTAACTCCTTATCATGATTAAGCCACTAGACCACATGTTGCTTAAGAGATGTTCTGAAACACGGAAATTGCAAAAAGAGCAAAGTCTCAGTGCTTTGTTTTTGTACATCACCTTGAAGGTCTTATAACTCAGGATGAAATTAGGTTGGAAGTTTTGGGCATATATATTGGTTATGATTACTGTGTCACAGATTGTGAGTCAACATTTTAAAGAAATTACAATCAAATGACAGATATTGAGGTGTATTTATGAGAAAGGTGAGGTGTAAAAGGATAAAAGGATTGTTTAACACAACAATTCAACAAATATTAGTATATTGCTAAAACATGCTAAAAGTTCTATTCATAGAAGTCAGTAAAGTATAGATCATGGGAAAATGCTTTCTGAGATCTTGATGACCTGATGAATTCCATCTAAATCTCTTTACTTTCTGCCATCAAGATGACTCACATCTGAGAAGGTTGAATGGCAAGAATAAAATTAGATAGTAATGTTTTGATTAATCTTGTTCTATACTTTTTATGATATATATACATGTGTTCAATGGATGGAGGGTTTTTTAAAACCAAATCTTTTAGAATGTGCCTAGGATCCACATACTGCCTTATTATTTACACTTTCTGTAACATATGGACTTAGTCACAGTAAACCTCATGTCTCTGTGTATTGTTAGGAAAACCATGACCAGAGTCATTTTCATAATTGTAAACTAAAATACTCCTGACTGCCACTCAAATGAATTGTTGGAGGATGGCAACAGAAAGATATCTTCCAAGAACTTGAAAATAAGGGAAATGAGATTGTTATCCTAGAGTCTAACTCTAAACTTAAAATTTAATATAAGATAGAATAATCATCTTATAAAAAATAATGGCTCATATTCCATTCAGATCTACTAAAATTTAATCAACTATGATAAAGAAGGAGTCAATCATGAAAGCATCTTAATAATGACAGCTTTTTTTTTCTTTCTAGCCTCACTGAGCATGTTTCTCTCCACAGTATGAGGAAGGGAAATTTATAGAAAGAGCTCCAGTGAGGTATTGTATTCCTGCATGTTCATGAATTTGTGGAATTGGATATTTTACACTTTCCATACAAATCCTATCTTTATTCAAAATTCCATATAACAATTATATACTTCACTCTGATGAAGTTCTATGTAATGCTGTTCTCAAGTTTTCAGATTGTGGCTTAAAAGTCACAGAGAGTTGAGTTCATTTATAATTTCCCTACACATGGCTCTTCTACCCTTTCTATTTGAACCTAGAATAGCACTATAATAGCACTATAATAACAGCACTATACTTGTTAAATATATGTCCCAGAGACTTAAATCTTCAGTCTGTTCATATGCTGGTTGAGCCCTGAATCTCAACAAAGTTACAACAACTACTCTCCAGTTCACTGGAATCACCCAGGACAACTAACAAAAGGATGATGATGGACAATGTCCATTCTAAAAAAGAACCAGACAGTTCCATCCATCTGCCCCATGGGATCTAAGCCCCCTCTTAATCAGAAATAGAGTGGGCATCACCATCCCCAAATTTTCAAGATTGAGGTATGAACAAACATAAGGAGTGGGGAATGCAACTATGGACTAAAGTAGACTTATTATTATTCTAACAATGGAAAAACATATCATTAGTGGCCACCAGAGGTTCTTAGGGGAGGGAGAGGGAAGAACAGGTGTAACATGTGGGTATTTTTGGGACATTGGAATTGTTCTGCATGACATTGCAATGATGGATATAGGCCATTATACATTTTGTCAAAATCTATAAAATTTTGTGGGGCAAAGTGTAAATTATAATGTAAACTATAGTCCATGGTTTGTAAGAATGCCTCAAATGTTTATCAATTCAAATTTTTATCAATTGTAACAAATGTACCGCACTAATGAAAGATGTTAATGGGGGAAAGTGTGGGAGGGGGAAGGGGTGGAGTATATGGGAACCACCTATAATTTTGATGTAACAATGTAATCTGAAGCTTCTTTAAAAATGAAAAAATAAAATTAAATAAATAAAAGACATAGAGAAACAGGGAAATTGGGTGCTGTACCCTCCTCTAGCTTTCTTGCACAATCTTATCTCAGGGTGGGAAAAAAATTCCTGCATGTTTAGACTGGGAACAGGGTTTCCTCTGGCTAAAGAGGAATGACATGATAGGTATTTGCCAGACCTATCATGAGGTGGGAGGTGGAGGACTTCTCTCTGGTTCTCCTACATTTCCTAGATCTCTAAAGTCATTTACCCATTCCATCTCTGTCTCTGGAGTCTGAACTTAGTAATCATCTTTCTGGAAGGGATTCACTCCCGCCACAAGCCTTTGTAATATTTTCTAATATTGTACAAATTGAATAGCCTTAGAAAGTCACTTCTCTGCTTTGCCCAGTGCATTGCTCCGGGGAAGTGATGAAATCTAATTTTGAGGAGATTATATGAAGAGAAAATTCTAATCTTACTAATGAGGAATGGAAAGATGATGGGAGCTATTGAGATTAGTTTACCCCAAGAAGACTTGAAATTAAGCATATCTGTCACAAGGATTAATTTTCTTCGAAGACTCTGAATCAAGTCTACATGAGAAATTAATATTTCTCCTATTCATTTCTCCTCATCATATGTTGTCCTGTCTGGGTTTCATTGCTTACATTCAACATTGAAGGAGGTGATTTTGGAGCAATGGAAATGTTTTAAAATTGACTGGGGTGATGACAGCACAACTCTGTGATGAAAATGACAGTCACTGAATGTACACTTTGAATGGATTATATGAAGCATGGCACTGTTTAACACAGTGAATCCTGTGGTGGAAGATGAACTGTGGTTAACAGAACAAATATGAGGACATTCTTTCACGAAGTATAACAAATGTATTATACTAATATAGGATGTTAATAATCAGGTGGGCTAGGGGAAAATACACCAAATGTAAGATATGGGCTATAGTTAGTAGTTATATTTTGACGATGCTCTTTCATAGTTTGTAATAAATGTTTCACAACAATGCAAGGTGTTGGTGGTGGGGAGATGTATGGGAACTTTATATGATGAAATGCATGTTTGTTTTGTAAATTCACAACTTTTACTATACACTTATTGTTTATGTATGTTCATGTATGAATGATATACTTCAATAAAATTTCATTTTAAAAAAACTGTGAAGGGGGTGATGACCAAACCAATTCTAAATGATTAGAAAGGTGGAAGGTGAATTTTAACTTGCTTTGCCTTCCATAGAAGAAAGAGAGCAACAGAGGCAAATATTAGTATTATACAATTAGCCGGTGAGTTCAAGAAAGAGAAAGCCCCAATGAACTTAGAGTATTTGAATTCTCCTGGCAATATAATATATCTTGTGGAGCTAAATAAATCAGGCAATTTTAGGTGGATTTCAGTAAAGAATTGATTCACGTAACTACTTCCCTTCATTTTGATTCTAAGTTCCATGAGTAATCCAGCTCATTGTGTTGATTTGTCTATAGGAGGAGAATGTGTTGTTTAATGTGGATGTCCACATACTTAGAACTCAGCAATTGTTATTACTTGTTATAAATTAGCACAATACCATGGTGGTTAATTAGAGTGTGTCCCCCCACAGATGTATCCACTATTGGTGTGTTGGAAACATCAGACTTCTGAGCCTTGATAGTTGCTAGCAGGCCTGAACACCTTAGAAATCCTCTTGGAGGGAGCCTTGCTGCTGCAACATTATTTCTTATTTTGAATTTCTTGAGAAAGAATGCAGCACTTTACCTCAAATAAATAGTTAATTGAGATCAATAAAAAGGACAAATTATTTAAGATGAATGGTAAAATCTAAATAATCATACAGGAAGGCACTACCTTAAAAGAGCTAAGGAACTTTGTATGTTTCATCTATCACATCAAGATGTTTGAATAAATGACATGAGAGAAGATTGAGGAAAACAAAACTAAGAAGTACAGTTCAGAAGTGACTGAAAATTGGGACAATGGTGAAGTTCAGAATAAACGCAAATTACCCAGAATACTTCAATAAATTATAAAGTTTATGTATTAGCGTTTTCCAGGGGAAAACTGTGGGGACTGGTCCAAATTCTGCAGAGCAGGCTGCAAGCTTGGAACACCAATGAAGTCTGCAATAATTTTCCTAGGAGAAGATAGCTGGCTGAAGAAGAGATTGAAATTCTTCTTTCTGACTGCTTAAATCATTAGTTTTCCCTTTTAAGGCATTCAACTTATTGCATGAGACTTCTCTCATTGCTAAAGGCAATCTCCTTTGTTGATTGTAGTTATAATCAGCCATAGATGCAGTCACCTGATTTAAGTCCACAAAATATCTTCATAGTAACAATCAGGCATGTACTTGCTTGACCTAACAACTGGGCACCATAACCTAGCCAAGTTCATACACGAGCTTAACTATCACAGACTATCCCTTCTTACCTTGGCATCCATATGCATTTCATTAAACCATACAGAATCTCGAGATAAAAATGTTAACAATCATACCTTTCACCTAACAGAATTCAACTGTCCTGTGTACAACTGGAGAAGCAATGACACTTTCCCCACAAGAGCATGCAAGTACTTGGGTAAGGGTCACTCTTAAATTTGGTATCCTGTAACTTGAATACTGTAACATAAAGTTAATACAATTTATGTTATATAATAAGGGGATAGGGTAAGGAAGAAAACAAAAGAAAAAAAAGATAATTGCTTTGTATATATTTACCAACACATTCATAACAAAACAAGCAATACTCATAACAATTAAGAGTTCATTTCTGTAACAGGTCACGTAGTTGTAGGCTGTATTTATAACCACATTCTTCCACTACTCATTCCATATTCTCTTTACTTTCAGCAAGCACCTCAGCTGGTCATGTTTTTTTTGCCTGGTGGGGTAAACCAAACCTTCGTTCCTGAAGTTTCTGTGCTATTAGTAGTCTTGTCTGAATTGGATTGTTGCAGTTTTCAGTCAACTTTAATCACTGAGCATGGTAGAACAAAGAGATGCCCAAGGGGATCTCCTGTATTCCAGGCATTCCATTGTGTGATAGTAGTCCCGTTTTCCCTTGATAATCAAGATCAATTACCCAGTACAGTACTTCCCTCCTTCCCCTGTTAAATTCAAAGTTTGAGGAGCCCAAAGTGGCCAAGTGGCAGTCTTAACTTCCAGTTCAATGGGCTCATTGTTGTTTCTCCTGGTTCAAGTACTCCTTTGTTTGGAATTAAGACCAGTACTTAAGGTTATGATTAAAAGCTGCAATATTCAGGAAGTAATCTTATTATTCACAGAGGTAATATTAACAACAAAATCTGTCACTTTTGAAAATTTATTCTATGCTAGGCATGGTGTTGTGGTGTTGTGTGATTTATATATATTTCTCATGCAGTCCTCACAAATTCTCCATGAGCTAGTACTAATGTTCTCATGTGAGGAAACTGTGGTTTTGAGAGTTTAGGAAATGTGTCTAGTTCCCACATCTAGGAAGTGGTTGAGTCAGGATTCAACCCAATTCCCAGCTCATAACCACCACTCTGTATCATAAATATCCCTTGGCATAACTAAAGACTGGGCTTAGAATGGAAGTTATTTACTTCCATTGCAATTTGTAATGGTAAAGGAGTGTAGTGCTGAACTTCTAGCAGCTGGTTGGAGAGAGAATTTGGTTCTATCATCATGTGTCGTATAAAAATATGAAACCAGTAAGTTTGCCACTCATCTAGGACGCTCTTCACCACCACACACCATCACAAGGGCAAACCTACACCACTTCATTTCCCTTCTTCTCCAACTCAAACTACATTTCTGTGACTTTTGTTGCTCAATGCTACCGTTCATCATCATTTTCTCAAATCTTCATGCGTATAAAAATGGGTTGAGATAACCATGGAAGGAGCACAAACTAAACTTGCCCCACACTTTATGAAATTTCCTAGGTTCTGAAAGCTCCCCAGTGACAGCTTTTCATAGAGCATTCATCTGTAACCTGATTTTATCTGTGAAGGTACCACCATTAGTGTATTCTCTTTTCTTACTGATCTGGACCTATTACTATTCAATTGCCATTTCTAAGAAGTGCTTATTATTACCTCAATATTTGAATCCTAATTTCACTAGTTTTGTTTGCCTTACTCATTACATCCAAATTGTGGTTATAATCCTCACATTTTTGTAACATTTTCCCTTCTATATCTTTACAGTGGGTTGAATAGTACCCCAAGTCCCCTACCTGCCGCCCCCAAAAAAATTCATATCCACCCAGAGCCTCAGAGTGTGACCTTATTTAGAAATAGGGTCTTCACAGATGGAATTAAGTTAAGATGTGGTAATACTGGATGATGGCAGTCCCTAAATCCAATGAGAGTGTTCTTAAAAGAAAAGGAGAAAGACACTGAGAAGAAGCAATGTGAGGTTGGAGGCAGATATTGGAGTGATGTGTCTATTAGCCAAGGAATGTCAAAGTTTGCCAGAAACCACCAGAACCTATGAGAGAGGCAGGGGATGGTATCTTCTTCAGAGCCTACAGAAGGATTCAACACTGTAGATACCTTGATTTCGGACTTCTGGCCTCTTGAACTGTAAGAAAATAAATTTCTATTATGTTAAGCCACCCAGTATGTGTCAGGTTGCTGAGACAGCCCAAGGAAATTAATACAACTTCAAAATATGATTTTAAGTTTTATAAAAAATTGCTTAATAAAATTTCCCCCTCCCATTCCCCTCTCCTTCCAGACTATTTCAACATTTTTTTCACATCAGTCTCTTAGTTAAACTAGTTTTTTAGATTAGTAGATCTAATTTTCTAAATCATATGCCTCTGCTTTCTTGATGTATGTATTAGACACTATCTAGTGATTCCTGTTATTGTCCTTGAGGATTTTGTACTCCTCTCACTCCCCAACTCCCTTATAATTATTTATTTAGTTAAATAATTAGTCATTATTTACATTGCCCTTATGCAAATATGTTCATAGCTGAGTCAAAAACAGTTTAGTACTTAGATTATGTTTCCCTTGCTGTCCTTTTCTGGTTTTAATTCCCTCTTTTATATGATTGTTTCCTTATGTATTATTGTTAATATTTTAGAATAAGTGCTCCAAAAAAATCTGCTACCTGATTTGTTTTGAATATTTAATTTCAGATATCATACTTTAATTTCAAATGCTCAAACACTTCAGATTTTTGTTTTATACTCTGTTGCAATCTTGTTTTGCTGCGCTCTAAACAGGCAGTGTTGATGTTAAAGTGGAACTTCTCAATATCTTCCTGGTTTGGATTCTCTCTGATCTGAGTCTCACAGCATCTTTGTTTATGTATTCTATCATTTGCAAAAAGACATTTCTTTAAGAGAAATGCTTTAGGTCAATTTAGGTCCTTCACATCATTGCTATTTTGAATTGAAATAGAATTCTAACCTAAGAAGTCATTTTTCCCTCAGAATTTTGAAGGACTCTCTATTGTCTTCCAGCTTTCATAGTTGTTATTGAGAAGCCTGATGTCATTCTCTCTCTCTCTCTCCCTCCCTTCTCCCTTTCACCCTGGTATATACTATATTGTCATATTATGTACCTTGATATGAGTTATTTTTTCTTTTCTTGTGTTGGTCACTCAATGGCTCTTTCAAACAGGAAATACATATACAACCTTTAGGTATGCGTTTCTTTGATAAATTCTTCATCTCCTTTCTTTGTTCTCTCTTTATGGAAATCCCATTAGTCTAATGTGTGACATACTGTATTTATTCATGTATTTTATTATTTTTTCCCTCTGTGTTCCACTTCTTTGGCTTTTTATTTTACTTTCTGGGAAAACTTTCTGTTACTCTATATTAATTATTATGTTTAATATTTTAACTATAACATTTTGAATTTGCCAAAGTTCTTTCTAATTGCTCCCTTTTAAGAATATTCTGTTCTTAATTCTTGGAGAGGCAGGAAAATGTAATGGTTATGAGAGTGAACTTTATCCAGACCTCCTGCATTCATATCTTGGCTCTGCCATTTACTAGGATGACTTTGGATTTTTATAAAATGGATATGATAGTAGCACCTACCTTAAATGGATCTTAAATGAAATTACTATTTTAAAGTTAGTTGAAAAGGGCCTGGCACATACTGAATACTAGATAAAGGCTAAATAATCATATGGAATATGTTCTACTATCTTTCTGAGATTATTATTTATCATTTTTCAAATTTCATTCTCTGCCCTCCATTATCTTTGGTTCTTTTTATTTATTTCTTCCATTTGCTTTGGTATCTATCATTTTTGAGGCTTTTTTCAAATGTCTTGTGATCTTTGTTGTTGATTAATCTCTGAAAGTGCAGTATAAAAACCTGACTAAAAGCTCTGTGTAAATGGAGTGGGTTTGTCAGGTGACTAAGCAGCAAGGAAGTCTTTTCATCAGGGGATCCCAAAATGGCAGCTCTGGGGTTCATTTCTCTGAGACCATTCAGGTTCTTCAGGAAATAATCCTCCCATCCCTATTGAGGCAGTGGAAGAAAGAGACAGTAGCTTCCTTGCAGCCTTCAAACGCTGAGGCTCCCTGGGGTTCTGTGGCACACATTGATTTTGACTCTCCTCTTTCACTCTGCCCTTTAAAACATTTGCATCTACCTTATTTCATTTGCTAAGCTCCCAATTACATGGAACATGTAGTTAATTACATAAAACTCATTGCTGTCACTACCACTCCTATGTTATAATTTCTAAGATTGACATAGGACATGGCTACCAGGATCACATAGTAGGAAGAAGGCAGGACACAAACACAAAGCCTTTCCATGAAAGCCCAGTCTTACAGTTAAGAAACTTTCTCTCCACATTTTCAGATTCTTCTCACAAGCACAGACATACAGGCTTCTGTAGAATAGTTTACCTTCTTCCTTCTTTATATATAGTAAGACAATCTAAAATACACACTTTATTAAAATCTTCAAAATAACTTTAAGCTAAGAATATAATTCAGTAAAAACTGGATCATAACTCATTCAGATTAAATGAAATCCCAACCATGATAGTATAATATTTACAGAATTAATTGAACTAAATTTTACACAGAAGTTTTTAAATTAATTTTTATCTGAATCCAGTACACATTACAAGTACTATTAAAATATCTGCTTAATTAATGCTTCTTTCCTGAGAAACTCAAGAGGAAGGTAGAATGTGCTGATCAATAGACCATGATTTCCTGTCTTTCCCTACTGAAAAGAAAGATAATTTATAAAATACTGCTGAAGATTATATATATGAGCTTTCTTTCCTCAGAAGAGCTGTTCTTAAACAGGAAGAGTGAGATGATTTCTAGTTCTTTTCTACCTTCAGTCATCAGAAAAATTTAAAGGAGATTCAAGAGTTACCAGATTATTTTTCAGACCTTAATTTTGCAACTATGGTAAAGCTATCAGAAATAGCAAATTTATAAGCTTATTTATTTAAACCATCAACACCCTTGTGTGGTTTCCATTCCCTCAACTCTGACTGCAATATAATTATAAGATAATATACTTTAATTATTGATGAAATTAATATATGATTGTGATGGGTGTTTTTAATGTAAAAATGTTTACTGTCACAAAATGAAATTTCATAATGTCATAACACAAACACATATGCACACATATATCATTAGGAAAAGCTTCATTTAAATGGAATTAGATATTTTTCTTTTAACCCCAAGGGTAATAGAAGGGTTTCATAAGAGACTAGGTATGCTATAAATTAGGTACACATCGACCTCTCCCCACCCAACACAGAGTGAGGTTCCCACATAAAGCATGCAGCCACAGGGAGGCACAGCTCCTAGGAAAATCTTCTGCCATCTAATCTGAAAGCATTTGTATGTGTCATTTATGAGAAGAAAACAAATCAGGTGAGCGTTTACAGGATTTTACAAGTATGTTACTAGCAACTCAATTCTAATCTCTCTAGTATGAAAATTTTCCATGACTTTTGTGGCTGTAGTTACTAGAAATGAAAGAACAAGCAGGTTTTCGTCAATAACCAAGGAGTTTGATGAAACAAATAACTAAGTTAGCATTCATGTCCAACAGCCCAAGGAAACTAACTCATGAACTGAATACCAGGATCTGGTTAGAGAGATACCGGATCCCCTGTTTTATTTCAAGGGTACTGAATTCTAACTACCTGAAGTGGCCCCTACAAGTAGTTCTAAGCTCTGATCACTAGTCTTCTGCTGAGAAAGCCTTGCTTGGGGGTCTTTTTTTCTTTAGGGGATCCATCCATGGAGGTCCTGTGGTGTGATGAGAGTATGTGGACTTTGGAGAACTGATGTAGGTTTTCGTGCAGACAAGTTGTATATACTTGAGTCCAATATTTACCCTCTCTAGTCTCAATTTCCTCATGGTAAAAGGGGAAATAATATTTTCCTCATGAGATTGTTGATGTGATTAAATCAGATTATATGTATGACACAGAGTAGGTCTTAAGAAATACCAGATCCATCTTCTTTCCTTCAAAGAGAAGAATGAGATTACTAGGGATTCAAGCCCCACTCTCCTTCTCGGATGTGGTCACAGTATGACCCAACTTCCTGGAAACACGTTCAACCTCTGATTTCCAAAGCCTAAACATATGCCATTGCTAATTTAATCTTCTGCTCTCTTGTTGTCACATGCTATAATATTATTTGAATATGCTATTTATCCCCAGCTACCAGCGAGGGGAAATTTCTATGGGGAAATTCTGTTATGCTTTCACTTATCTTTGATGATATTTAACTGTGGGTCTGCCTTTGCACTTAAAACAAGTTCCATACTCTTTTGCATGACCAGGAAGGACCTGCACATCTCTGGTCATTGCTTATCTGTGTCCCTCTCTTCATTTCTTCCTCTGCTTCGGTCTTGCCAGTCTCTCTGTGCTCAGACAATCATTGCATTCATTTCCATCTTGGGTTTTTGCTCAAGCCTTTTCTTCTGTTTGAAGAGCTCTTCTCTTCATTTTCACATGGTTCACACCTTCTCATCCTTAAAGTGTGAGCCTTTGTGTCACCTCCACAGAGGGTCCCCCCCAACTAAAAACATATAAGTGCTTAGTAGCTTTAGTTTTTATTGTGTTTTTTTTTTTATTACATAGAAGCCAGGCCTGTTATTCCCCCCAGCACATAGTGCCTGGCACAGCAAGGGGCTCAGTAAGTGTTTGTATAAAGGATGAATAAGCTCACCTCTATCAGTGTACACACTTCAGGCCATCTCCTTGTATCAGGATGAAACATTCAAAATACGAACTCCTCGAAACCAAAAGGAATCATGTCGGGTGGGATAAATGTTTAACTAGAGGTTGTCAGAAAATATCTTGCAAAAATTTTGAAACCCACAGACTCTAAACCACTTCAGGAAAAAAAGAGCTTTCTCCTTTATAGAGAAATCCATAAGATATGTCAAAATATCTTCCTAATGACAATAATGATCTATTATTGATTTACATACAATTTTTACCCAAGACTTCAAAGCCTTTTAACATAAATTATTTTACCCTAACAGCTTTCCTGTGAAGTACTTGTCTTGATTTTATGCATATGGGAAATTATTTGAATTTCCTCTTCTACCAAGTCAGCTCCTGATTCCAGGACTCCCAATCCTGAGCCAGTGAGCTTTCCTGCAAAGCATTCATTGAAATGAAATATATTCTTACCTATTGACAGAAATTATATTGGTCACATCTGCACTAAATCCTGAACCTATAATTCTCTGCAAATTAGGGCTTGACATAAACTTATCAACTCATTTTTGTGGAGGCGTTGCATAAAAAAACTAAGACTTCTATGAATGAGGAAAAGAAACGTTCTTTACAAGGTGATAAATACTTAGGGGAAAAACATGGATTTTTTTTTTCTAGTTTATGGTTTAATCAGAAGTTGTTTCAAGCGAAGCCAACTTCTTTTTTTTCAGCCAACAAAGGTCATCTTCTCTGCTTATCATCAGTAGGAGAACAGAGTACACTCAATAGTATCACCTTGGAAAGGCACCACAGTGGAAACTATGGAATTCTATCTCTGGCTTTTAAGCCAGAGCAGCTCTAGCCCACCAGTTTGGGAAACCCCTAAAACACTTAAGGGTCTTTCCTATGACTGTGTAATTTCTTGCACTGGTGAGGTGGCCATTGGCAGAATCCCCCTTCTAGGCAGAGAGAAGAGCAAGGAGGATTTGAATGCCCGAAAGGCATAAGATATTGATTAAGGGCTTCTCTCATTATTCTTGACATGTTCCCAGATTTGCAAAAGAGTCCCTGCCTTATTTGTTTAACAGATATTTATTAATGTAACTATGGGCCTGACACTGCTAGGTGTACAAAGATGAAAGACAGAGCATTGCATTCTAAGATTTTTCAGGTTAGCAGGAAGATAGGCAGACCAACAGACATTAAGAATCAATAGAGTGAGATCTATATCAATCTCAGGTGCGATGAGCAGTGAAAGCATAGAGAAGAAATCTCTAATTTGCCTGGAAAAGTAAGGAAGGATTCATTAAGGAGGCAATGCTTGAGGTAATAGTAAGTCAAATTAGGATTTGCCAGGTAGACAAGGAGAAAGTGGGGACACTCTAGTATTGGGAAGAGATATGACAGGATTCTGCACGAGAGCATGTGGTGTGATCTTAGCATGAGAATCATTCCCTACAGTAAATATGTATGGCAAATAAGGAGAAAGACAGGAGCTGGGGCTGGCGGGTCATTTGAGGCCAGATTATGAAGCCTTTGGAGGCCGTGCCATGTAGATTTTAATGGGATAAGAATATACATTCATTTGGGATGGAAGCTATTGGAGATTTTTTGGCAAGAGAGTGATATGACTAGATTTGTATATTAGAAAAAAAGCTCTGGCAGAAATGTGGAGAATGGGTTGAAGATGTACCCTTCCTCCAATTTGCAAAGAAGAAATGCCCAGAGCTTGTTGACCACTGTACTTCCTCAATGTCTCCTCATCTGTGAAGCAAACATAAAGGATGGAGAAAAGACCAGCCTTCTCCTTCTATCAGTCTGGTCCAAGACATACTGGAGCCCTTTTGTCTGCATAATATTACCATGGCTAGGGGCATGCTTTGAAATGTAACCCTACCAGACCACCTTATTTAGTAATGAGAATGTCAATGAAAAATGACAGTACTAATACCATGATATGGATACTTAAAATGATTTTGATGTTTGATATTGGTAAAAAAAATTCAGTTGAAAACCTCATAATCATAAAATAAATGAAATTATTTTTCCAGTAGCAAGCCACTTGAGTTCCCAGAATTGTTTTCCTTGATCTTTATCCTAATTGTAAAACTGATTTATATCTTATCTTGAAATGTCTGATCCTATGAATATTAGTTTCCTAGGGCTGCCATAATAAATTGCCACAAATTGGGTGGCTTAAAATAAGAGAAATTTATTCTTTTACATCTCAGGAGTCTAGAAGTCCAATTTCAAGTTGTAAGCAGGTCCATGATCCCTCCAAAGACTCTAGGAAACAATCCTTTCTTGATTCTAGTTTCTGATGTTCCTTGGCTTGTGAAACCATAATTCCAACGTGTGCTTCTGTCTTCATGTGATCATCTTCCCTATGTATCTGTGTGTCTGTGCCCCAATTTCCCTTTTCTTATAAGAATACCTGTCTTTGGATTAGGGTCCACCCTAATCCAGGATGACCTTACTTGTACTTGATTACATCTCCAAAGACCCTACTTCCAAATAAGGTCACATTTATAGCAACCAAAGCTTATGAATTGAACATAGCTTTTGGGAGAACACAATCCACATACTATACAAATTAAAAAAAACCTTGTTAAGAAACAAGAAACTGAGATCAATATTGGGTATTCTTAAGTACCGCTATTTCTATTAGGTGCATTTCATAGAAATGTCAGGATCTGTTGTGATAATTGGTACCTTTGATGGGAAGCAAATGATTTCTTTCTAATTTGGGTAGGTAGCATTCAAAGCCATGATACTCCTAAGGCTATATATTCTTTAGCTGTCTCTAGTCCTGAATAGTTTAAATATAACATATAATAAATACAGAAGACTTGGCCATGTGTTCAGTATTACAAGCAACAAAAATGTACACACACGCACACATACATACATACTTTGCATGTGATATATCTTTATTGAAATAATAGAGAGCAAGAAGACACTGTTTAAGCATTCTTATTCATATTCTGCAGTTTCACCATAATCCCCTGAGATGAAACATGTGCTTTGCATATATGAGTAAATAATTTAACGAATAAAATACATGTCTCAACCTACCTCCCATTTAATTTCTGAATGTGATAACTGACAATGTTACAAAATATTAAATATATGACATAAAAATTACCAAACATGTAAAATACATATTTCTGATTTTGTTTTATTGAAGGAGGAATTTAAAATGACTTCCCTTTGTTTTAAACATGAAATTTAAGGTAAAAAAACATTTTAAAAATGACACCATTATTAAACCAAGACTGTTCCTAAATATCCATGAAAACTTTTTGGGGATAAAGTTAAGCATTCAGACATTCTAGAACTGATGTATAGAATTTTAAAATTTATTTTAAAAAGTGAAATCTCAGAGAGATTTAGCAGCTTGATTGAAAGCAGCAGTGATAGCTATAAACAGAGGAAATTTGGACACTGTGAGTAAAAGGCGGGGGGGGTATATGTCAGAGGCAAAGATGGAGTTATGCTATCACAAACCAAGGAACACCTTGGATTGCTAGCCACCCTACCAGAAACCATAGAGAGGCAAGAAACAATTTCTTCCCTTTAAGAGGAAACATGGCCATGGCCTTGTTGAAAACTTGATTTCAGAATTCTGTCCCCCAGAACCATGAAATAAATTTCTGTTGTTTAAATCTGTGGTACTTTGTTACAGCAGCCCTGGCAAACTAAGACACTATGGGTTTAAAAAATATTTGATGACTGATATGTTTAATTTCAAAAGCAAAGGCAACGTACTCAGTCTTCCTGCTAATGTGGTGGGAGTGGGGCATATGTTTTCACAATGGAATGAACAAGAACATATCATAGTTTATTCGCTTCCAATTCTGTATATACAGTCTGACTTTCTAAGTAGCTATTTTCATTACTGGTAATGATATAATCTCACCTTTCTAACAATTGGCCAAGATACAAAGACCAAGCTATTGCTCTGGTTGACAACTCTTTGGCATTAGCCACATTTGCACTGTGGTTCCTTAAGTTTAATTTAAATACAGTCATGTTGTAGGCAATGGTGACTCTTCTCCTCTCTCAGCTTAGCCAAATGAATGCACACAAAATTCAGCTATCGAATTTACTAATTGCAGTAACTAAGGATATCCAAATATTTCAAGACTGTCAGGAAAATCACATTACAGAAGTTAAGAACTCAATTTCAAAAAACCTTTTAATGTAAATATTTCAAAATCATCAGATTTGTTACAATTTAAAATCGATGACTTTTATGTACCACAACCTATTCTGACATGTAAGGGAACATGTTTTGCATTGTTTTATTTTGTTTTAATGCATATCGCATCATATATGGTTAATACCACATAATGCCACTTAAAATTTATTGGTTTAGAATAATGGCAAAGGTAGGTTAGCCATCGTGAATCAAATGAAACCCTTTTCATGTATTTCTTTTCGAGCAATTTTAGTGTTATCTCTCGCAAACAAAAAAACACACACACACATGCAAAATCACCTCAGAATCCCTTTTAAACTAATCAGTGTTCTGCAAATGTCTTAGGGTTTAGAGATCATGACCAAATGATAATGGGAACTTTTACCAAAGTAGGCTGCATAATTAGCAAAGCTGGACATTTTCTTTGACCCCCTGACAAAGGAGATGACTTTTTCTCCTTAGTGACTGGGCAGAAATGCTGTGTTAAGAACCTATGTCATACAGAAGTGGTGTTGACAGAGTGTTTCATGACTACTGGAACCACTAGAAGGCAATCCGCTGGACCATCTATACCCGGGAGGAGTCAGCAGAAAAGGGGTGAGAAATAGCAGAGAAAAAATAAAAGAGGCATCCATAAATTGGAAGAAGGTGGACAAATGAGTCAGGCAAAAAAAAAATTATTTTTTTGTTGTTGTTGTTGTTTGTTGTTTTTTATCCAGGTTTGATGTTAAGCTTGAAAGAACACAACATGATAAACTTAAGAAAATCAGATTCCATACACAGCTACCAAAGAAATTAGAGATTATTTAGTAATCGTAAGAGCTATTAATATTTGAAATCATTTTGTGAAATCTGGAAGATATGCAGTAATCGGTCTAGTGGTTTGCTGTAACCTTTGGGGGTTTTTCTATCCCATGACTGAGCAAAGACCTGAAACACTCTCTGATGGGATTTTTAACCAAGTCAGTTTGAAAAGCACAAAACTACCTCTGGGGATTTATCGGCTGCACCCATTGGAAGCTCTATATTTGTTTCTACATGATCATAAGGGCCTTGAGTACTGAAAGTTCCCAAGAGCCACTCAGTGCATTCCTACATTTCTCTTTCTTTGTCAGGGTCTCAGCATGAGGTACCACAGCTGACATGACCTTCTTACAGGAATGGGAATCAGAAGACATTGACTGACTTCCCGGTTCACACCTTGAACAATGATTGATTTTGGGCAACTTTTTCAATCCTTAGAGTCCAGGTGCCTCATCTGGAAAATGAAATGTTATTTACAGTGTTATTGTGCCTATTAGATTTAATAACTTGTGGAAGTTCTCAGAAAGGCTTTCCAGATATGTGAAGATGAAACTGAAAAATCAGGGAATAAGGAATTGTTTTTTTCTACTTTAATATTCAGAAGTTATTCTCAAACTTTAGTAATCATAAAAGTCTCACATAAAGAGCTTGTTAAAGAATGCCCATCCTAGAAATTCTGACTCAGTGAGTCTGGAGTAGGCAGGCATTATTAACAAATGGTGATTCTGATGCAGTCCATCTTTAAAATGTATTGTTCTAGAAAAATTGTGAAAAAGAGATTGATTGTTTTCTTTGGAATCATCAGATATGCAGAGAGTCTCTCTTCCAATGTCATTTCTATCCCTCAAATCTGCAGGCTCCAAAAGCCTTCCTATTCTTATCTAGAATGAGCTCCTAAATCCCCCTCTAAATAGAGCTATGTCAGCATTTCACATCTAAGTGGATGTGGCTCAAGAGATTGGGCTCCAATCTACCATAAGGGAGGTCCCAGGTTTGATTCCTGGGGCTTCCTGGTGAAAGTGATCTGGCCCATGCGGAGAGCTGGCCCACGGAGAAAGCTGGCACAACAAAAAGAGAGAAAGAGGAGAGACAATGAGAGACACAACATACCAGGGAGCAAAGGTGGATCAAGCAATTGAGTGCCTCTCTCCCACATGGGAGGTCCTGGGATCGGAAGAGAAGACAAGCAGACACAGAGAGCACACAGCGAATGGACACAGAGAGCAGACAGCGAGCACAAAATCAACAAGGGAGCAGGGAGAATAAATAAATAAAATAAATCTTTCAAAAAAAAAATCACTAAGCTTTAGTAAATGTGTAATGGCAAGTCATCAAAGTTGGAAGAACACTACATATTGCTTCTTGGCTAATTACTTTAAATTTGGATAATTACAGGTGTTCAACAGTTTCCCTCTTAAAATTTAAGGCACTGAGTTTGGAAATATTTTGCTGCAAATCAGGTATCATCTATTTCTGTCCTTCCTCCAGATGATGGCCTATCATAATCTTCACAACTACTTTTCCTTCTTTCACAAAATTGATTCAAGAATGTTTGTCTATGGAAGAGGTCTTAGTGGTCATCTAGTCCAAAGCATTTATTTTACAGTTAAGAAACCCATATTTGATACCACCTGGCTTGTTTTCCAACCCAGAATCTTCATAAATAAAGGAGTTTTCCACCCCCAAGAACCATGACTGAGAGTCAAGTCTATGCTCAGAAAGATTTTTCCACTGGACCAGGCTTTGCTTTCTGATGTCAAAAAGGAATCCAGTGTCTTAGACCATAGTAAAAATTCCCTCATAAAAATAGAATGTGGGGCATTTGGGTTAACTTTCTTCAGGGTATCTTACTCATGGTTTAAAAAAGCAGGATTGTGGATTGAATCTACAAAAGAATACATTCCTCCAACAGAACATAATTATACAACTTGTTACTTCAAATATTGACGACCTATCGTTAAAAAACATTCCAAAGTTATTTTCTCTGAAAAGAGATTTTTCTACCATATTTCATAGTAAATTGTGAATGAATTTTGGGTAACCTGCTGCTTTGGGTTTGTCTTGCTTTCCTAGCTTCTAAAACAAATACCATCCAATGCATGACCTTAAGAACAAAAATTTATTGGCTCATGGTTTCAGAGGCTAGAAGGCTTGCTTCCCCATGGGGTTGGGATCTTCTGGCAGTCTGGAAATATTGGAGGGTTCCTTGACTTTTCCATCATATGGCAATTCACATGACTGCATCTTCTCCTTTCTCTCTGGGTTCTATTGACTTCCAGCTTCTGGCTGCTTCCCGTGGCCTCTCTCCATGCTCAATGTATTTTGCTTATAAAGACTTCAGCCCTATTGGATTAAGGCCCATCCTCATTTAGTTTGGGAACACTTAATTAATAACATCTCCAAAGGTCCTGTTTACAAATGGTTTTACATCACAGGACCAGAAGCTGGGACCTGAACATACCTTTTATGGGGGACAGGAGTCGATATCCAACAGGGTTATTTCCCCCAGTTTCCTTCTATGTATAGAGAAAATTCAGAACTGATGATATTTTTTGCATCTTCTCATCTGTTGTTTTGATAGATAATTTTTGCACTTTTCAGAATTTGGTCTGTTATCAGATCCATACAGTCAGCAAAGCTCCCTAGAATTCTTGCTTCCAATTCTCCTCTTCAGTCTTATAAAGCTTTGAAAGATATTGATTCTGCTAATGTGAAAAATTAACTTATCAAAAAATAGCACACATAAAATGGGAACTGGCCAAAGAAAACCCAAAGAATATTGTCTTAACTGGAAGTTATACCATTAACTGTTACAACTGCTGTATTCCTGTTACGGCTGTTTGTGATATATTTATCACTATGTGGGAACAGTTTAATCTACTCCATACAGAGAGCAGTAGGAGCTCTCAGTGGCCTCAAAATATGATGGTCCTCGCCACAAACAACTGATGTAAATTTCTTGCAGGTGGTAGACCTAACTTTTTTCTAAAAGGAAATAGCCCTTCTCTAAAAGCCAAATTAGTTTTTAAAGCTGTGGTGTTTTTAACCACTTCTTTTTCCACTTTTTCAGTTGACACTTTGTCGTGGCTTACAGTGGGTTGCATCAATCATTCTGGCTTCTTACTGAAAATATTTTGTGGTGGTAACTATCACACGCAAGAAACTAAGTGCCCTTTGTGGGTGACTGCACAGGTACCTCTGATTTCTTGCCAAATCATTCAAAATGCCGCAAATCCATTAAATCTCTCCACAGGGAGGAAAAAATTCCCACACCCTAGAGAGAGAATTTATGAGTTCATTTCAATCACCACAAATGAAAGCCACCTTTAATATTCATTAGAGATTTTACAGTGGCAATATGCATTATCTATGTGTATGCCCCTCTGAAAGGCCAATTTCCCTTGAAACCTTGCATGGCTCAAAGCCACTCTGTAGAAACAATGGCTTATGTCCAAGTGGAATCAGGGGAAACAAATGGATGACATTTCCTTATCCATTGGTAATGATGCCATTAAACCACTGTGGTGGCTCTGAGTTTCTTTGTTTTAAAAATTAAAGGAGAGATTTGGAATGTGCAGTCTTAAAATGGTATCACTTCTCTGCTGTCATCTGTGACTATGTGTCCTAGAGGGAATGGAGCTTTTTCATTTGCATCACAGAAGAGGACTTTTAAAACTGACACATCTTGAAGCATGTCACCTCATACTCTCAACAAACAAGGAAGAAACAAAACCAAGCCCTTGGCTTAAAAAAAAATCTTCTTGCATTGCTTTAAGGGGATAAACAACAAAACCTAGCAAAACCTATAAGGCCACATATGGTCCAACTCCTGCAGAGCTACTTTGTACCACAACTCCTTGCTTGCTTTCTTCCAGCTTTTCTGACTACCCTTTTATTCTACCCATTTTTGGCTAGTAAACTTTTCTTCTTCCTTCAAATATGAGTTCAATCATCACTACCCCTGAAAGCATTTCCTGACTCCTTGACTAAGCCAAATTTGCCTATTATACGCGTTCAGAGGACCATGTAACTCCCATAATTCTTATCAAAGTTGCCATTTCATATTTATTTTTAGGTGATTATTTCTGCTTTTGTCTTTCATTAAAATATGAGGTTTACAATGTTTATTTTTGTCCAACATGTTATTGTCCATGCCTGGTACCATGTAACTATTTCAAAACAAGTTGTTGAGTGAATGAATAAATGAGTTATTGATTTTAATCCATCTTGTGCCCTGGTCACACATCCCTTTTTTGTGGGTGAGACATGGGCTTCAGTTTGGGTTAGACTTAAGATGAGCTGTGATAAGCCTGTATTTCTAATCCAATTATTCATCCGTATGATTGAATTTAATAGTTGGGAACCATGACATGCATAAAGACTTACAATGAATATTCATAAGGGTTTTTAGTGTGAACCCAACTCTTTGTTTTACTACTTCCCAGGAAGGAGAGAAAACATGACTTTTTCCCTTCATTTTCCATTTTTGTCTGAGAAAGGTGATTATGACTGAGAAATATATTTGACTATGAAATGAAATACCATGACACCTATATATGATACGGCTATGATAAAATACAAGAGAAATTTTAAAAAGCTAAATATTTCTCATGCGTAAGACACTATAAATATGGAGATAATCTGTGAGGTCAGAAAAGCGTAATGGCCAGTCTAGCGCATTCATCCCTGTTACCACCTGCTTTTTGTCTGCATGCCTCAGGGACACGGGTGTGGGGTCACTGGAGCATTTCTGGGAAGCTAAAAGCAGGAATGTCACCCTCCTCTCCCTATGTGCATTTGAGCTAGGCAGTTCTGCCTTTCTTATCTTCAAGGAGACAACTGGGAAAATTATATCAAATAATCTGAAAAGTGAAACCAGTGAAAACTAGTAATGTGCATTCAATGTTACATTATCTTGCATGATGCAGAACTGCTGAGAATTGTTGAGCCCCTTAATGGCCTTAGCCATCTTTGTGTTCCCTCAGCTCGGGACAATACCTGAAATATAATAGACACTATACTGTTTTTCACTGAATGAAGGACAAGTAATTAGAAATATATAATTACAAATAAATAAATTAAATAATAATAATTACCATTAAAAATAGTAACTCATCTTCATTAAGTTCCTATTGGATGTCAGATAAAATTTACATACATTAATTCAATTCTTACAAGAACTCCAGAAATAAATCCTAATTACATCTATTTAGTAGGTAAGGAAACTGAAGCTCGGAGAAATCAAGTAACTTGTTAACAGTCACGCAGAACATAAGCTACAATTCAAAACCAAGCTTACATGGCTCTAACACTCATGAAAATTTCCACAATATATTGGTGTCAACTATCGTCTTTATTTAGCTACCTGCTACAAATTTTAAAGATGATTTAGCAATAGTAAAAGTCTGGCCTAAGAGTTAGGGGGTTTCTTTTCAGTACCATTTCTGTCATCACCTGCTGGAATCTCATGCAATTTATTTAATCCCCATGTGCCTCAATTTCTCCATCTGTAAAATGGGAATAGTGCCTTGCCAGCTGCATAGGGCTACTATTAGAGAAAACGTTATGTTGCAATTGAAGGTGGGGCTGTATTTGCTATTTGTTAAGCTATTTAATCACTACCTTGACTCAGCATTGTCACATGCATCATTTCATTTTACTCTGAAAGTTAGGAACTTTCCATTTTTACAAATGAGAAAAGTAAGATTAAATTTCTAACCTAGTAGTTTAGTTTCCTGGCTGCTAAAATAAATGCCATACAGTAGATTGGCTTAACAACAGGAATTTATTGGCTTGTGGTTCTGAGGCTATGAATAGTCCAAAATTAAGGCATCAGCAAGGTGAGACTCTGTCCCTGAAGCCTGTGTGTCTTAGTTTCCAAAGGCTCCCAGAGCAATATTCGAGAAATGGGTTGGCTTTTATAATGGGAATTTATTAAGTTAAAAGCTTATTAAGTTCTGAGGCCATGAAAGTGTCCAAATCAAGGCATCATCAAGAGATGCTGTCTCACCAAGTTGAGGCTGTTGGCCATCAGGCACATGGGAGCATCATCTACAGATTCTTCCTCTCTGAGCTCAGCTGTGGGTAATCAGGCACATGGCAGGGTATAATGGCAGTTCTGCTTGTCTCTTCTGGCTTTTCTGTGGCTTTTTTCTGTGTCTACTGTGAGGCTTTTATTCCACTGTTTATAAAGGACTCCAGGAAGAGGGCCAAGACCCACCCTGGGTCATGCCTCACTGAAGTAATCCAATCAAAGGGTCACACACACACAGGAATGAACCAACTCCAAGAACATGATCTTTTCTGGGATCCACAAAAAGCACCAAACTGTCACAGTGTGACATTCTGGTGCTGGCTTCTGGCAAACCTTGGTCCTTGGCTTTTCTGTCACTAAGCAATGTACCTTGTGGTGTCTTTTTCTTTCTCTTCTGGGTTCTGTTGACTACCAGATTCTATCTAGTCTCTGTGGCTTCTCTTCTGTGTGCAATTTCCTTTGCCTATAAGGACTTCAGCCATATTGGATTAAGGTGCATCCTCATTGAAGATTAATAACATCTTCAAAGGACCTATTTGCAAGTGAGCTCACACTTACAGAACCAGGAATGGGTCCTGAGCATGCCTTTTGTGGAGGACATGATTCAAACACCAACACTTACCCTCAAAAAAACACAAAACCACACAGGCTTTTTGGCAGTAGTCTTACATTACTAATGCACAAAGAAATTGGTAATAGAAGCTGTGAAATTAGTTGTGTCTCTTTTTTTCTAAATCATTTGTCTGCTTACCCTTTTTTAAAATCTGTCCTCTCTATCATAATTCATTTTCACATATACTTTTTCCTTCAGATTGTACATCATGATTTTTACTTATCCATCTACATTTTAAACCTCCGCATTTTTCATCAAACAAAGGGAAGCAAGGAAGACTCAAATGAGGAAAAAAACCCATTTCATATGGCAAAACCTACACATTTGACCTTTAGGAAAAAGTGTACCAAAGTGACCTGTTCAGAATCTAGTTAGAGGACAGATGAGGTGAATGAGTTTGGACTTGATCCTGTAGGTGTTGGAGACACATTTAAAAGTTTGTGAGGGAAGCAGGAATTTTATTAAATTTGAGCTTCAAGATCATTAATTAAGTAGCATTAATATGGTGGATTAGCCAAGTAAATTAACCTGGTAGATTAACCTGGTAGTGGCATCTCATGTTGATTAAAAGTGGGGGGCAGGGAGATGAGGGTCAGAGAGATTGGAAGAGATTTCCCAAGGGAGAGATGGACGACACAAAGGAGAAGACAGGCACAGACAGCTTATCCTGATTTTGTCACGTGTCTCCCTTAGGTCTCTGGTTTCCATGAGCAGTACTAAAACTCACACCATTTAGCACTGTGGCTGTGTGCCCCAAGAGCACTTCCCAGTGTCAATAATTAGCCTCCATTGCTCCCTAATTCAACTGAAATATAAGTTATAAAAACTGTTCGTTTC
>JAQZBX010008798.1:0-47337 GCA_029593785.1 Cabassous unicinctus | reverse complement strand
TGATTGCCAAATATTTTCTCCCATTGGGTAGGCTGCCTTTTTATTTTCTTAATAACATCCTTTGAGGTGCAGAAGTTTTTAATTTTGATGAAATCCCATTTATCTATTTTTTCTCTTGCTGCTCATGCTTTGGCTGTGAAGTTCATGAAACCATTTCCTATTACAAGGTCCTGTAGATGCTTCCCTACATTATCTTCCAGGGTCTTTATGGTTTTGGCTCTTATATTTAGTTCTTTGATCCATATGCAGTTGATTTTTGTATAAGGTGTGAGATGGTATTCTTCTCTCATTCTTTTGGATATGGCTATCCAGTTCTCCAAGCACCACTTGTTAAAGAGGCCATTCTCTCCTAACTGAGTGGGCTTGTTGGCCTTGTCGAATATCAGATGATGGTATAAGTGAGGATCTATATCAGAACTCTCAATTTGGTTCCATTCATCAGTAGGTCTATCCTTGTGACAATACCATGAGGTTTTGATCACTGTAGCTTTGTAGTATGTTTTAAAGTCAGGTAATGTGATACCTCCAACCTCATTTTTCTTTTTCAATATGTCTTTCACAATTCAGGGCCTCTTACCTCTCCAAATATATTTTGTGGTTAGTTTTTCTAGTTAATTAAAAAATACAGGGTTGATTTTTATTGGGATTGCATTAAATCTGTAGATTAGTTTGAGTAGGATAGACATCTTGATGATGTTTAGTCTTCCTATCTATGCACAGAGAATATTTTTCCATTTATTTAAGACTTCTTTGATTTCCTTTAACAGTGTTGTGTAGTTTTCTGTATATAAGTCTTTTACATCTTTAGTTAAATTTATTCCTAGGTATTTGACTCTTTAAGTTACTATTGTAAATGGTACTTTTTTCTTGATTTCCTCCTCAGATTGCTCGTTATTGGTGTACAGAAATGCTACTGATTTTTGAGCATTAATCTTGTAGCCTACAACATTACTGAAGTCATTTATAAGTTCTAGAAGCTTTGTTGCAGATTTCTCAGGGCTTTCTATGTATAGGATCATGTCATCTGTGAATAATGAAATTTTCACTTCTTCCTTTGCAATCTGGATTCCTTTTAAGTCCTTTTCTTGCCTCAGTGCTCGGGCAAGTACTTCTAAGACAGTGTTAAATAAGAGTGGTGATAGAGGCATCCTTCTCTTTTTCCTGATCTCAGAGGGAAGGCTTTTAGGATTTCACCATTGAAAATGATGTTGGCTTTGGTTTTTTCATTTATAACCTTTATCCTATTCAGAAAGTTTCCTTCTATTCGTATCTTTTGTAAAATTTTTATCAGGAAAGAGTGCTGTATTTTGTTAAATGCTTTTTCTGCATCTATAGAGATGATCATGTGATTTTTTTTCTTTCAATCTGTTTATGTGGTGTATTACAGTGTTTGATTTTCTTATATTGAAACATCCTTGCATACCCGGGATGAACCCCACTTGGTCATGGTGTATAATTCTTTTGATATGTTGTTGAATGTAATTAGCAAGTATTTTGTTGAGGATTTTAGCATCTAAGCTCATTAGAGAAATTGGTCTGTAATTTTCTTTTCTTGTGGTATCTTTGTTTGGTTTTGGTATTAGGGTAATGTCAGCATTGTAGAATGAGTTAGGCAATATTCCTTCTACTTCTATTTTTTGGAAGAGCTTAGGCAGAATTGGTGTTAGCTCTTTCCAGAATGTTTGGTAGAATTCAGCTGTGAAGCCATCTGGTTCTGGGCTCTTCTTATTTGGGAGGTTTTTGATGACTGATTCTATCTCTTTACTTGTAATTGGACTGTTGAGTTCTTCAAATTCTTCTTTCAACCATGTAGGCTGTTTGTGAGATTCTAGAAACTTGTCCATTTCCTCTAAATTATCATTCTTGTTGGTATATAATTTTTCAAAGAATCCTCTTATGATACTCTTTATTTCTGTGGGATAAGTAGTGATATCCCCTTGCTCATTCCTTATTTTGTGTATTTGAATCTGTTCTCTCTTTTTCCTTGTTAGTCTGGCTAAGGGTTTGTCAATTTTAATGATATTCTCAAAGAAACAGCTTTTCGTTTTGTTTATTCTTTCGAATGCTTTCTTATTCTCTATTTCATTTAGTTCTGCTCTAATCTTTGTTATTTCCTTCTTTCTACTTCATTTTCATTTAGTTTGTTGTTGTTTTTCCAATTTCCCCAAGTGTGCAATTAGGTCTTCTATTTTAGCTCTTTCTTCTTTTTTAATATATGAATTTATGGCTATGAATTTCCCTCTTAGCACTGCATTTGCTGCATCCCATAAGTTTTGATGTGTTGTCGTTTTCATTAGTTTCAAGGTAGTTGCTAATTTCTTTTGAGATTTCCTCCTTGACCCATTGTTTGTCTAAGGGTGAGTTGTTTAACTCCCATATCCTTGTGCCTAACCAGTTTTTCTGGCACTTAGTGATTTGCAATTTCATTCCGTTGTGGTCAGAGAAATTACTTTGTATAATCTCAATCTTTCTGAATTCATTGAGAGTTGTTCTGTGTCCTAGCATGTGGTCTATCTTGGAGTATGTTCCATGTGCACTTGAGAAGAATGTATATCCTGCTGTGTTTGGGTGTAGTGTTCTATATATGTGTATTAAGTCCAGGTCCTCTAATGTATTGTTGAGAGCCTTTGTTTCTTTAGTGATTCTCTGTCTAGATGTTCTGTCTAATGATGATAATGATATATTAAAGTCCCCTGCTGTAATTGTAGAGGCATTTATTTCTCCACTTAGTTTTTCCAAGGTTTGCTTCATGTATTTTGAGGCATCCCAATTAGGTGCATAAATGTTTATGGTTGTTCTCTCTTCCTGAGAGATTACCCCTTTTACTAATATATAGTGTCCACCTTTGTCTCTTACGATAGTTTTGCATTTAAAGTCTATTTTGTCTGATATTAGTACAGATACTCCTGTCCATTTTTGGCTATTATTAGCTTGTAAAATGGATTTCCGGCCATTCACTTTAAGCCTCTTTGAATCCCTGGGTCAAAGATGGGTTTCTTGTAGTCAGCATATAGATGGATCATGTTTCCTTATCCATTCTGCCAATCTGTGCCTCTTGATATGTGAATTTATTCCATTAACATTCAGTGTTGTTACTCATAATGAATTTCTTACTTCAGCCATTTTTCTTTGGGTTAATGTATGTCACATGTTGTTTTGTTCCTGTTTTTTTTCTTGTTAGTTGCTTTTAAACTCTCCTCCAACTCTCTCTCCCTTCTTTTTTCCTTTCAACTTGTAGAACTTCCTTTAGTGTTTTTTGAAGTGCAGGTTTCTTATTGACATGCAGTCTTAATTTCTGTTTATCTGTGAATATTTTAAACTCTCCATCATTTTTGAATGCCAGCTTTGCTGGGTAGAGAATTCGTGGCTGGAAGTTTTTTTCTTTTAGTATTTTGACTATGTCATACCACTGTCTTCTTGCCTCCATGGTTTCAGCTGAGAAATCAGCACTTAATCTTATTGTGCTTCCCTTGTATGTGATGATTCTCTTTTCTCTTGCTGCCTTGAGTATTTTCCCTTTGTCTTGAGCATTGGACATTTTGACAAGTATATGTCTTGGAGTTGGCCCGTTGGGATTTATACTGTTTGGGGTGCGCTTTGCTTCCTGGATCTGCACATCCATCTCTCTCAATAGGGTTGGGAAGTTTTCAGCCATTCTTTCCTTCAACACTCCTTCTGTTCCCTTTCCCTTCTGTTCTCCCTCTGGGATGCCCATTATGCGTATGTTTGAGCGTTTTGTGTTGTCATTTAATTCCCTGAGTCCCTGCTGGATTTTTTCTATCTTTTTGTCTATTTGTTCTACTATCTGTTTGATTTCAGATGTATTGTCTTCTACATCACTAATTCTTTCTTCTGCCTGTTCAAATCTGCTGCTATGTGAATCCAGTGTCTTTTTTATTTCTTCGATTGTGCCATTGGTCACCATCATATCCATTATCTTTTTGGGAGTGTTTCAATTTCTTCAGTATGTTTTCCCAGTGTCTTCTTTATATTCTGAAATTCTTCCTTCAATTCTATAAGTTAGTAAGTGACATTTGTTTGGAAAGCTTTGATTAGTTGTTCAATGTTCTGCTTCACTTCCTGGTTTTTGGTTTGTTCATTGGATTGGTCCATGTTTTCCTGTTTATCAGTGTGGTTTGTAATTTTTTGTTGCCGTATAGTCATCATTTTATCTTGAAGGATTTATTCAGTTGATTAGCTTCTCTCTCTGCTCTAGAGTTTTATATAGCTGGTGGTTCTGTGTATGTGTAATGTTTTCTCTTTGATACTTTTTCTTATTATTTTATTTCCTTGCTTCTTTCTATGTTCCCTTGAAGGCAAAATATTAAGGCCAGAGGAATCAAAAGATGTGAGAAAGGAAGAAGGATAATAGTAGTATTGATAGAAGTTAGAAGAGGGGCCAATTAAGACTTAATGATGTAAATATTTCACTCATGTAGGCTGTGTAGATTAATAGGAAAGAAAGTGGAGTACCTACAATGGACTGGGAAACCAAATAGAGGAATATATATATATAATGATTTAGAAGGCTAGAATTATGAGGAGGGAGGGAAAGAGTTAAGAAAGGGCTAAAAGGAAAGAGTTAGTATTAATAAAAAAAGAAGAAAACAAAATAGAGGGAATAGAAATTGACAACCTTGAGTTGTGGGCATATGGAAAAATGTGATATTTAATAGTCACAACAGAAGGCAGAATGCAGAAAAATGAGGGAAGTATAATGGAAAGTTTGGAATACAAAATCAATATATAGAGAGAATGGGAACTTACTGAAGAAGAAGTACAGCAAAGAAGAGACAAGCTATCAGCCCCTAATTTTAAAAAAATGAAAGAAAGAAGAAATGCAGGGAGGAAAGAGTAAAGAAAAGCAAGAGACAACAAATAAACAGAGAAAAACCAAACAACCACACAGGCAAGCAGTCAGACAAAGCTAAGAGGGATCAATATTCACTGAGGTCCCCGTGGATCCTCTCAACCTGATTGTGTTTATCAATCAATTTTCCCCTAGGATTCTATATGCAGGTCCTGAAGCAGCTTTTGGCTATTAAACTAAATTAAAAAGAATTTATTTTTCATTTATTAAAGTGATCATTTTATTTATTTATTTGTTATTTGGCATAATACAGGACCAAAAAGAAGTCCTTCTTTAAACCATCCCCTCATGGAGGGGACCCTAATTGGGCTCAAGTAAACTAATCAAGCACTTCCCAACTTCTGGATTCCCCAGGAATGCTAAAGTTCTGATGTTTGTCAGTATAGGATGCTAAAAACAGCAGACTCCACCCTTCTGGATCAGAGCCCCAGCGTCACCAGTTTACTCGGCAGATTCACCTCTCCCCTCAGCCTGGCACTGCTTCAAGCTGGCTTATCTGCTCCCCAAAATTATGAGGGGGTCCAGGCAGCCAAATCGACAGCTAAAATATCCCCTCTGCTTTCTGTCAGAACTCTCCCTTTCTTTAAGAGTGCCTTTCTCCCCAGCTCTGCGGGGCCCAGGGTTTATCCCTGGGCAGCTAGTCAAATCCACTTCTTCAGCAGTTTCAACTCTCCCCTCCTCTAGGTGCCGATTCACTGCAGCTGTTTTGTTTGTCTAAGTTGCATGGGGCTTCAGGGAGCCAAATCCCCAGAAAATAAAACTCTTTTGCCGGGGCTCCCCCCTAAGAAAATTCCCCCTCCCACTGGGCCCTGTCTCTCAGTTACCAGACAGGAGTCGCGGTCAAACTGGCTTTTTTTCTTTTTCCATAAGTGTGGGGGTCAGCCGACTGTGTTAACCACCACAGGCAGGCTTAAAACTCACAAATATCTACGGTTCAGTCCACGCCGTCGATCTGCCCAGATAGATGTCCCACACTTCTCACTCCACAGCCCACACCACAGACTCCTGTGCAGGATCTCATCCACTATCCACTGTGCTCTGGGAGCTGTCCATGGTTGCCCTCCTAAGCCAACACCATCATTCTTAACCTAGGACCGGGGATGCAAATCCAATTCCAGGCATGCCAAATTCGCCTTCAGGTCCTTGTTTCCAAAATCCAACTGTCACTTTTCTAAGTGAAAATTGATGAATAGTTGGTTTAAATCATACAATTGAATATATTTATCTTGCTTCAGGCTTGGGAAGAAAACCCAAGTCTCCTGAATAACTTATCTATAAGTTTTTCATAATTGCAATGTGTTAAAGTTAAACATATGTAATACAAACATGGGTAGATGTTCAGTCACATAAGAAATTGAAGAAACATACTGTTTAAATCAAATAGTTAATAGTTTATACACTCAAACTTGAAATAAGTTGTCATTTTCATTCCTAATAGAAATGCAGTGAAAGTTAATTTGAAGGGTAAACATGAAAAGTCTTTTATTCAGAGATTGGCAATATGGTGGTGAATTTTATAGAGCCTGCATTGTCTCTTCTAATCACTAAAATACATTTTGAATTTCATTCTAAGTAATAACCCAAAATAAAGGGGAGTGCAATAGACACAAAAATTTTTATGAGGTCCTTCACAATATGCAAAGGAAAAAAAAAAAACTATTACAACACTATCATATTGCCCCATGGATCTCAATACAAGAGGGTATTCTCAGGTTTTGCGTTAATTGATTGAAACAGAAAAAATGGTTTTCAAATTCTTTATAATGTGTATTACAGAGAGTAAATGAACATAGTTGTGCTGTTATGGGGTGAAATCTAGATACTTTAATTTCCCTGTTTTCAAAATGGTATAGATCATGATTTACATCTCAAATTGAAAGAAATAAAATGGACAACACTGAAAGTATTACAGAACATGACCCCCAGTTGTAAACAGTCTCAAAATGTGGCACTGACCTGCTCACCATGCAGGAAGTGCCTAATGCTGGGTGGCTCTTACCCCTTATATCTTTGTTTAGAACTCACTAAATGCTTCTGCTGCTATAATAATATGAACAGCAAATCGCTAAAGCCTTAGGGAACTGTGGGTTTCAGGATATGGGAATAACAATGGGAAAGTATTTAGGAGAATAGGAGGACTGTCTTCTACATTTACCTCCATATAGGATTATTTTCAAGTCTCAGTATATGTAATGCCTGAAGCAAATGACCTATTTGACTAATATGATACTAAAATCAGGATATGTCTAATTTGAAATTGGTAACTTCCTTACCATATTGTTAGCATTACATGAGATAGAATATAAGAATTGCTTATTTTATATCTGGGAATTTACTTAGCATCCAATCCTGCTAGCCTATAGCACTTACCAATTGTCAATAAATAGCTGGTAATTAAAAGAGATAGAGTATTACTTACAGAAATGTTTCACCCCACAAAATGTTCTTCCAAAAGGGAAAGGCTGAATAGAATGCTTCTAGTCTTGAAATTTTCTGGCTGTATGTACTGGGGAAAGTTACACAAACTCTCTGAGCCTCAGTTCAATCATCTGTAAAAGAGGAAAATAATCCTCTCCCATGACTTTGTTTATAAGGGCTAATTTATATGATAACTATAAAGCTCCAGACTATCAAATAAATATTAGCTCCTTTCTCTCCTTTCTCACTCTTCTCCCAGAAAATGTTGCTAATGAGAGGAGAAAGTGTTGAAAAAGAAGGAAAAATGTTTTACCTGGTAAAAAAAAGTTTACCTTAAATTTGGGAGATTGTTACAAGGCTGTACTGTACTACCAAAACACAATAAGAATTCTGTAATTGATTGAACAGCAGCTTTGCAAAAAAAAATTGTTGGGAATTTAAATGGCTGGTTGAATTAGTATTAATAGTTATACTAAGATTCTCCGAATGAAAATTTAAAGGACTGTTTGAAATCTTTTTTAAAACAGGTATGTTTAAATAGACATAGTAATGTGAGAAAAGAGAGGATAAAAAGCAAAAATATAAATCAAAACCTGATAATTTTGAATAAAATAAATAAAAATTCGATAGTAGTATCAGTAATAATAATCAAAATGATTAATGTTTATTGAGCAATTACTGTCTGATAGGCACTGTGCCTCAATTTATTTGCATGATTTTACTTAAGTATTAATTTTACTTTACTTAAGTGTTAATTTTAGTTAACTAAATTTAAATTTAGTTAATTTAAGTTAGTTTACTTTACTTAAGTGTTAATTTTATCCTCTTTTTACAGGCAAGTAAATTGGGTCTAACAAGGTTAAGTAACTGCCAAAGCCCAACCTGTAATAAGAACAGGATGTTGGACTCAAACCAAGACCATCTAATTACCAAGTTCTTAAAATGACTGAGTCTGAAGATGTTTAAAATGTGAGAGGGCATGGGAGAAACACAGTTTGCCCATTCCTCCATAAAAGCTCAAAGCAATCTTGTCCTGGTATATGAGTGGAAAATGTATCTTCCTCATTTATGACTTGTTTCACATTTTATCTACACATTATTTATTTATTTTTTTGGTGAGAACCTTGCCTTTACATATTTTCCTAGATATTTCAATGATTTTTATGTAGGTACATTTCATCTCATTTTAAATTTCATTTTCTAAATATTTTGCTTCTGGTATATGGAAATAAAATTTTTATAGAAGGCTTATATATGCAACAAATTTGTTAAATTGACTTATTTTCATTCTTTTTTAATTTGCTTAAAATCTATAAGCACAGCTTATTTCCATAATCTTTAGCTCATAGTGTTAAGTCCCAAAACAGGGCTTTTACAAATAACCCAAGATGATGAGAAGAAAACTTCAACCGAGATTTAGGCAGAACATTTATTGTGTCTGCAGAGACAAGGAGCCAAGGAGCCAAGGTCAGCCTAAAGTGACTCAGACCTGACTCCCAGAGCTGTGGTCTCTATTTAGCATCTGCTTTGTTTGTGAATTAGCTTTTGTGCATATGGATGAACACACATAGCTGATTATATAATTGTATGATTAGTGTGTTGAAAACACATGCTTGCACATAGATTGCATAATCAGGAAAAGGGTGGAAAAACCCGACTGAGTTGGGGATTTTGCTATGATAATTAAGCAAGTTTGGATAAGGACAACTAGGGGTTTCTTCTGCACAGATCTTAGGAACTGTATGAAGCTGATTTTCATACTTTCTTATTCTAGCGGGATGTACTTAACCACAATTTTGGCACCTGGCACCAAATGGGGTTGCATCTCATTATCATCTGATTTACATCTGATTTTGTCCTTCTGATTCTTAGCAATGATAAACAGAAGGAACAAACAAGAATAAGACAGTTTCCAGCATCTGGTACTTTCCAAAATAATGCTTATGGCATTTTACTTTACATCCATCAATAGTATTTTCTAATTTTCATTTAATATTTTTTGTCTCATCCTCTATATGCTTTTGGATCCCAACTTATACAGACCTTATGATCTGTTTTAAATTCCACTTGTAGATATGTATTTGTCAGAAATGCATGCACATGTGCACCATAGACATATACTAGAATGTTCACATTAGCACTGTTCAAAATATTTTCACATTGCTATATCCCAAATAACTATCACAAGTAGTATATACATATTAACAGATTATAATCATATAATGTAATACAGTACCTTAATTGAAATGAATTAACTATTTTTAAATATGTTCCTATGGATGAGTCTCAGAAACAGAACATTATTTAAAAGTTTCCAGATAAAATAAGTATATACAATATGAATTCATATATAGAACTTCAACAACATGTATAGATGTTACATTTGTTGTAGCTTGTTACAAATACTATATTGAATCTGTTAGGTGGGAAGATGCATAGTGTATGGGAGAGAACACCATTGGAAATTCTCAAGTGTTAGTTATATGGTATTAATTTAATATAAATGTGTTCATTTTGTGAATAATTTATCTTATGACTTATGAACTTATTCTATTTAAATTACACTTTCTAGATAAATATGTAAACCATCCTTCAAATTAATTGCTCACTTAAAATGTATTTTAACTATGTAAGTATAAATGTTTTTTAGTGTATGTAGATTAGAAGTCCTGTTGGAATTTACAGATAAAAACAAATTAAATCCTGTAAAAATGTTAAAAATTATTTACATCAATAAGAGATCAAGAATATATGGAATATATAAGCCTAAATAAAATTGAAAAATGTACAGTTAAGCTGAACTTTGAAGGTACAATTGGACATAAAAGTCATGTTTTGGAATGTGATTTGGTCTATAGATATAAATTGGGGAGTAACCAAACATTAAGATGACAACTGACAAAACTGAATATTGGAGATGTTGGTCACCATGATATTATATATTCCTCTTGGGAATGTAAATTTTTACAACCATTTTAAATTATTACAACTACTTGGCATTATTCTGTAACCATGACCATTTTCATACCTTATAAACAAACAATTCCAGTCATTGATATATACCCAATATAAAGTCTTGTAATTGAGAATCAGATGACTTTCACAGCAATGTTGACTCAGCATTACATGTAATAGCAGGAAATTAGATATTATACAAGCATCCATGGGCAAAATGTGGATACCTGTGTGGTGTAGTCATAATATAGAATGATATTGAACAAAAAACCTGAGCCCTAGTTACTTATAAGTATATTAATGCTGTAAAATCATGTTAAGTGAAAAAAAAATCAATTCTCAAAAAAGATTACCTACTGCATGTGTTCTCTTTTATAAAGTTCATAATAACTAAAACTATACATTCTATTATTTCCCATGAATATATATTTGGTAATATTATAATGCGGGAGGCATATGGATAGGATATGGTGGAGCACTGAAAAGAAAATTTGCTGATTTAGTTATTGGTTTGGTTGATGGGCCCAATGTACACATCATAAGCAAAAACCAAATAATTACCAAAGTAAGACATTCATGCAACAATGAATACATTCTTTCTTGAACCAAGAATGAGTGCATCTAAAGCAGAGGTTCTTAAGCATTTTTGTTCCACAGACCCCTTTGCCAGTCAGGTGAAAATCATGTACTCCTTAATAGTTCACATCATACTATGTATTGTTTAATAAATATATCACACCTGCAACACAATTCCCCACCAAAAAAAATGTGCTTTTTTAAAAATTTCAATTCAAGCTCATGGACCACTTGTTAAGAATCCATGGTCTAAGGCATATTACAAAATTGTTATTAAAATTATTGAAAATGAATACAAAGAAGTTGTCTATGAATCTCTAAGATATTTTACAGACAATATATCATCCCTTCCAATGTCCTTGTTCATGCACAGATGGAATATCAAGAGCAGTTTATTTGCATGATTGCTATTATCTAACTTTAAATTTAGCAGCAGTTGTTTTAGAAAACAAGTGCTTTATTTAGCTTCAACACATAGACCTTAAAAGGTTCACATGATTTGCTGATTAGAATATAAAATATTAAAAGCTTTTTGGAAAATAATTTCACAGTTATTAATAAATTTGGACATATGAATTATCAATGGATCCAGTTAATTCCCTCCTAGGTACATGTCCATGCAAATTAGTTTTATATTCCCACAAAATAGATTTGTAGAGAAATTTTAATGCCAGTTTTCATTATAAGAGAACAAAATATAAAATTTCAGGATGGAAACAATTGCAGTATCCCCTTACATTGGAATGTTAACCAGCAATGTGTGATGGCATTTTTGAAACACACATAGGTATTGCTTTCTGGTATTTTGCATCAACACCTCTTCTGGCTGACTAATAGTGAATTTGGAATGAGAGAGTGAGGAAGTACTTTTGCAATTACCAAATGCTGGAAAAGTTTTACAAATGGCTAAGGGGTATTTTTTGTAGGAATTGTGAGATGCTCGGTAGAAAAGCCATTCAGTGCTTTGAAGAGACTGTTGATAGTAATATGGGCTCTAAATAGACTTTATATGAGGACTTAGAAGTAAATGTTGAAACTATTATTGGAACCTGGAGGAAGGGCAATCTGTGTTTTAATGTCAAAGAACTTAGGAAGATTAACTCCAGGTGTTTTATGGAAGGCAGAATTTGAAAATGGTAAGCCTGGGCATTTAGCTGAAGAACTTTTCAAAGTAAACTTGGAGACTGTGACTTGGCTTCTCCTTGCAATTATACCAAAATGCTGGATGAGTGACATAAGCTGAGGACTGAACTGTTGGGCAAAAAGAAAATAGAAACTAATCCTGGAAATTCCAAGTCTCTGGAAATCAAGCTCCAAGTCTCTGGAAATCAAGCTCCCAGGTGATAGTGCCCCATTTGAGGACTTAACTAAACATGGAACCTGTGAATCAGGATGGAAGAAGCAGTTGTCTCAGAAGGACATGTGGAAAGTCTTACTGTCTGATGGCTTGGAACCTTGCTTCTTGCATGCTAAACCAACAAGGTTTTTGAAAAAGCTGTATGAACAAAAACACTGTCATCTTGGACTAAAAGGGACACAGAAGGAAGAGATTTTAGATGAAATGACTTCAAGAGGAAAACCATGGAAGCTGAGATCTGGATCTAAGATATCACCTTGGACTGAAAGAGGAACCCCACCTATGTGTACAGAGTGGGTGATTTTGCTCCAGCACTTGAAGAGAGTTCTAGGCCATGGGCCCTTAGGGGTGGGGAGGGAGGAATAGAATAAATGGAAGAGGGGGTATTTAGTGAGCAATGGAAGTCGTCTACATGATCTTGCAATGATGAAAACAGGCCATGATAAATATCATCAAAATTTACAAAAATGTACAGTCTAAAATGTAAACCATAATATAAACCATTGACCATGGTTAGTAGCTATGTTTCACTGTTTATATATCAGTTGTAACATATGTGTGATCCACATATAAAAAGTTTTTAATATCGGAAGGGGGAAAAGAGGGTGGGTGTTGGGTATGTGGGATTCCCCTGTATTCTGTACATGACTTTACTATGACCTAAAACTTCTTTGAAAACAAAATAAAAAAAGTAAGACACTGGAGAATATATGGAAGAAAAGGTCACTGTCATACAGGAAAACTGATATTACAGTGATGAAAGACAAAATGCCAAAAATTTTTTAGAAATATTCTTCATTATTTTTTAAAATCCCAATTAAAAAATTTTATTTTAGTTTTAGTTTTTTAAAATTTTTAGGTATTTTATTTCTTATATTTAAACCTATCACTATTATTTCATTATCTTATTAATTGTACTTGGCTATTTTATTGGCTTCATTTTTGAAAAAGCTTTGGGTCACAGAAGGGTTAGACAGGGGCAGGGGAGGATCATTGGTGTGATGTGTCAGTGTTTGGGGATACATTGGAGAAAGTTCTCCTGGACATACATGTGCAGTGTGTAAATATTTTCCAGTGTTCATGAGGCATTGTCACAGTGGGTGGAGATTCACACAGGGGCCAAGGTAATGTTGAGTTCCCTTCCTGCAGAGCTCTGCCACATTCTCTAATGGAACAATTACAGTCCCACTGGTGCAGGGGCAATGATTAGTGAGTGAGGATGGTCCATTGATGGCACGTGATATTGATGACTATGCTTGTGAGACTTTGCTCTTAAAATTGAAATTTAGCCTAGTGTTGTAGGGTACATAGAAGTTACCTCCTGAGAACCTATTTGTCGCTCAAATGTGGTCTCTTTCTAAGCCAAACTTAGCATATATATGCATTACCATACTCCAGTGTGGGGCATGACTCCTGGGGATGAACCTCTATGGCACAGAGGGATTACTACCAAGCAACCAGCAAGGCAACTGGAAAAGGACCTCCAAAAAGGGGGGGGGGCAGGTTATGGTAAAGACAAAAGAGTTTATATGGCTAAGAAGCTTCAAAGTGAGTCAGGCGGTCATCCCAGAGGTAACACTTATGCATATTTCAGCAGAATCTCATAGATTGCCAGGGTAGATGCTACCCAAATAGTGTGGCTCCTGGGGTCTCTGGAGACACCCAGGTCCTATGGTCAGGGCAGATGGCTCCAGAGTTTGGTGCCTTGGCAGTGGGCCCTAGTTTGGAATTTGTGCTCCTGAAAGTACAGAGTTTGGCTCAGTTGTGTCTTCTCAACATATGACTCATCTGTCCCCTCTATTTAGACCTATACTTGATGCTGAAATTGGTAGGTGTATGTCCAAGAGACTTAAATCTTTGGACTGTCCATGTGCCAACTCAGCCCTGAGCTTCAGCAGAGTTGCTATACCTTATCTCCAGTTCATTTGTATCACCCATGGCAACTAATGGGGAGGTGAGGATGTACAATGACCAAACCAAGAAATTGAGAGAGCCTACAACTGCAAGTGGGAGATTCCCATCCATCGGCTGTTTGGAATTTAAACCCCCTTTCAATAAGAGGTGGAATGGATATCACCATCCCATAATCCAAAGATTGTTGAATGAACTGTGGACTAGAGTGGACCTACTGGTATTCTTTATTGAATTATTATGATTCTAGCAATGGAAGAAATTACAACATTGATGTGGAGGCTGTGGTAGCTGGAGGCTCTGAGAGTAAGGAGAGGGAAGAATAGCTGTAATATGGGGGCATTTTAGGGACTTGGGAATCATCCTGAATGACATTGCAATGACAGATATAGGCCATTATATATCTTCCCATAACCAACAGAATTGTGTGTGAGAGAGAGAGAGTAGTCTACAGTATGTACTATAGTCCAAGCTCAGTGACAATGCCATAAAATGTGTTTATCAATTGTAATGACTGAACCACGCTAATGAAGGATGTTGTTTATGTGGGAAAATGTGGGAGCTATAGGGAGCAGTGCATATGGGAATCCCTATTTTCTTATGTAACATTTATGTAATCTAAGTATCTTTGAAAAAATAAAAATATATATATTAAATAAATAAGTAAACTTATTAACATGTTGAGGAAAAATACCAGACACAAAAGTGAAGTTATTTTCTAATTCCAGTAAAAAAAGCATTCACTCACTGATGATGCAAGTCAGCATAATGGTTAACTAAGTCCAGGCCAAGGTGTCAACAAAGTAACTGAACAGCAGAAGTGTTCCACCTCTCCTCTGTCACTGGAATAGTGACATTTTCATACTTCCATTTGCTTAATGCAAAATTTTAGTGTAATTTTGAGCTCTTATAATTCCTTGACATTTCCCTCTATTCACAAACTTCAAATATCTCTATTTTACTACTTCTTTTGTCCCTCCACCATTATATACCTGGTGCAAAGAAATTTCTTAGCACAACTGTCCTTCTGTAGTGGCCTCCTAAGTGCCCATTTCAATTCTCTACTTAAAACTAAGCAAAGATTCTGTCATTAAATTAGATTAAAGCCACAATATTCACAATGATCTCTCACACAGCAAGTCTGGCCCAACTACTTCTCATTTCCTGCTACATGAGAATTTACTCCTATGACTAAGAAACGCATGTCCCTCCTTCAGCATATCCTCATTGCTTCTTCATTTTTCCAGAACATTCATCCCCATATATGCACTTCAATCACTTCTTTATCTCTCTCCAGTCTTTGCCCAAATGTCCCCTTTTTAAGTTACCCTTACCTAACAAGTTTATTTAAAATTTTAAAATTTCCTGACTTTCCTTATATTAATTTCATGCTTAAATTTTCTTCATGGCAGTAATTACTTTTTGATATATCATAAAATGTGTTTGTTCATTTTAATTTTTTCTGTTTTCCACACTGAAATATAGACTTCCTGAGAAAAGAGAATTCTGTCACATTTTATCTTTCTTTATACCAGTGCCTGAACTATTTTTCTGTGGCAGTTTGAAGCTTTTGTGGAACCTAAAATAGCCTGGTCTTACATTTAATCCATTCCTGTGCATAGAAAACTATTGTTGGTGGGAACTTTTGATTAGATTACTTCAAGGCAGGGCCTTTAATTAGATTGCAGGACCAGGGTGGCTTATAAACACCTTACTGTAGTCCTTTATGAATGGAGGAATAAAATGAAGGCACAGAAAGAAAGTCACAGAGAAAGAGAGAACTCAGAAGGTGAGAGAGAAGGGACTGAGTGCCAGAAACTGAGAGGAAGCCACTTTGGCTTGAAGCTGAAAGCAACTAGGCCAGGAGGAGTGAGCAGAGATGAGCCGACTCTGCTATTTTGTCTTGCCATGTTCCTGATCATGCACAGCAAGAGCTCAGGGAAAAGGATCTCCTGGTGATGCCTTGATTTGGACACTTTCATGGCCTCAGAATTATAAATTAATAAACTAACATCATAAAAGCCAACCAATTTCAGGTATATTGCTCCAAGAATCTTTTAGCAAACTAAAATAAATATTATTAGTTAACTGACTGACTGAATGAATGAATGAGTGGATGTATGTACTTTATATTACTGCATGTTTATTATATAGAGTCTCTTGATGTTATGTGTTTGGATAGATTATACTCCCTACACATTGCAATTTTGAGTGTTAAAAATGAATTACAAAATCCTTAGCATGTATACAACAAATGCATCAAGGATCTGGGTGAGGGTTATGTTGTTCTTTCTTTGTGTTTTCTATCATTTTTGCAACTCTGCTGCAAGTTTGACATTATGTCTAATTGAAATAAATAAAAATGAAAAATATTTATTAAATGGGGACATTCAGGTGACAACGTTGAATTTAATTATGTTAGAAGCTTAAGAGTGTTTATCCATATGCAATTTTTCTACTTTCTAGTTTGAAAATCCATCTAGATCTATTAACCATGATTTAAATATAAAATACAACTTTTGTACTAATATATTAATCACAATATCCTTTATAAGTACAATTTCGAATGATGAGCACAAGATAAAAAAAAAGAAAATAGTACTTAAACTCAAACTTACAAGATAACATGCCCATAGTCAAAAAGTAAATATAGAAACTAGGTAGTTACAGATTTTACAGACACACACACACACATATGATAAGGAAAACAGAAAGCACAATTATGAGGCATATTGATTATAATACATTCAAAATATATTCCATAATTGGAAAAATAAAAGAAATAGAACAATCAAAATCAAAACCATAAAGGTGCTTGTGATTTGTGTGGTTTCATATTTTATTTGGCTTCTACCTTGCCACAGTTTGCATAACTTTTACAAATTTATATACCTCCATACCATTTGCCTCAGCCAAGTTAAATATACATTACTCCATTCCTTCCATACATAATGTGTAATCAGCTCATTTCAAAGGTTATGCTTATGCACATCTCAACAGGATCTCATTGACTCCCAAAGTAAATATTGCCTCAAATAGTGGGGCTCCTGGGAACTCTGGAGGCATCCAGACACTATAGGCAGGGCAGACTGCTCAAGGACTTAGCACACTACTAGTGGGCCCTGCTTTGGAATTATGCTCTCCAATGTGACAGAGTCTGTCTCAGTTGTGGTCTCTACACAAGGCTCTTCTGTTCCTTCTATATGAACCTATAGTTAGTACTAGAGTAGATAGATGTAAGTCCAAGAAACTTAAATCTTTGAGCTATCCATGTGCCAGTTGGGTCATGAATATCAACAGAGTTGCAACCTCTACTCTCCAGTTCATTGGACTCACCCAGGATGACTAACAAGGAGATGATGCTGGACAACAACTATCCCAAGGAACAGAGAGAGTCTGCAACTGCAAACAAGATAGTCCAATTAATCTGCCCCATGGGAGCTAAGCTCCCTCTCAATTAGAGACAGAGTGGACATCCATATCCCAGAATCCTCATAAGTGGGGAATGAAAGATGGACTAGTGTAGACTTAGTGTTTCTACTATAGTCTTATTGCTATTCTAGTAATGGAAAAACATTTATCATTGATGTAGAGGCAGTGGCCACCAGAGGTACTTAGGGGAGGGAGAGGGAAATAGGTGTAATATGGAGGCATTTTCAGGACATTGGAATTTTCCTGAATGATGTTGCAAGACAAATATGGGACATTAGATATCTTGTTATAACATACAAAATTGTGTGGGACAGAGTGTAAACCATAATGTAAACTATAATCCACACTTAGTGGCAATCCTCCAATATGTGTTCATCAATTGTAACAAATTTACTATACTAATGATGTATGTTGTTATTGTGGGAAAGTATGGGAGGGGCAGAGAATTGGGAATATGGGATCCACTATATTTTTTCTGTAATATTTATGTGTACATTTAAAAAAAAAAGTATTTGTAGCAGTGTGGCACTGTTTAACAATTCCAAAAATAGATAATTGTATTATGTTTGTAAAAAGATCTGTTCCTCTAGGCCTACTAGATTGTATTAGATTCAGAGGTTTCACTTTTACTTGATTAAATTATGATAAAGGCTTTGACTCAGCCATGGCACTAGGATATTGAGTCCCCACACACTTGTTGGGTGGGGACTCATAGAGAAAATGAAACATCAGAGGAGAGAGTTGGAGTTTTTGATGCTGGAGCCCCAGGAAGTAAATATACAGGAGAAGAACACAGAGAAATAGAGATGGCTCTATAGACATGGCAGAGGCCCTGGGAAGAGAGAGAGTCTGACAGTCTACAGCTTACCTTGTGGAGAGAGCAGATCAACAAGGCCCAAAAAGAAATGAGCCCCAGGGAGAAAGGCAAGCCTTATCCTAACCTACAGCTGAGGATTTATGATCTTGGACTATGTAGCCTTAAGAGGAAAAGGAAGGCTGAGCCCTCACAGAGCCTGTCAGCCATCTTGCTTCTTCACATGGCAACAGACATTGGTGAGGGAAGTAACTTATACTTTATGAACTTGTGACTGTAAGTTTCTCTCCCAAATAAATACCCTTCATAAAATCCAACTGATTTTGGGTACTTTATATCAGCACCCCTTTAGGTGACTAATACAGAATTTGATACATGGAGAGTGGAGTTGTGCTTTTGCAAATACCAAAATGCTGGATGGTTTTATAAATGGGTAAGGAGTATTTTTTTGTAGGAATCATGAGATGCTTGATGGAAAAGGACTAGATTGCTTTGATGATAATATTAGTAAGAGTATGGACACTAAAGAGCATTTTTATGATGCCTTAAAAATAAATAATGAAACTATTTTTGGAAACTAAAGGAAAGGTGATCTGTGTTTTAAAGTTGCAGAGAATGTAGCAAGATTGACTCCTGGTGTTTTAGGGAAGGCAGAATTTGAAAATGATAAGCCTGGGCATTTACCTGAAGAACTTTCCAAAATAAACTCAAAGAATGTGGCTTAGATTCTCCTTGTAGTTTCTAATAAAATGCTAGATGAGAGAGATAAGCTGAGAACTGAATTGTTCAGCACAATGAAACCAGAAACAGATTCCAGAAATTCCAAGCCTCTTGAAATCAAGCCCCCAGATGATACTGGCCCATTTGAGGACTTACCTAAACTTGGAACTTACAAATTAGGATTCAAAATGCAGTTAACCAGGAAAAACCTGTGGAAAATCTTTCTCTCTGATGGCTTGGGCCTCTGATTCTTGCATGGTAAACCAACAAACTTTTTGAGAGAAGTGTATGAAGAAAACCACTGTCAGCTTGGACTAAAAGTGACATGTAGGGGAAAGATGGGAGGGGAAACAAACTTTATGAGGAAAACCATGGAAACTGAGATATGTAATTAAGACATATCCTTGAGTCATGAGAGGAACCCTGCACATCTGTACAGTGAGGGTGAATTTTCCCCAGCAGTTGAAGAGGGTGGATGTTCCTGCCCACTATTTAGGGTGAGTTTTGCCACCTGAGGGCACAGGGAAGTTGAAGCACATCCACTAATGGTTAGGGAGGGTTAAGTTGACACCCCATAGTTCTGAAAGGGGTAGGCCTGCCCTCCATGGATTAGGGAAGGCCAGTTCACCAACTCCTTGCTCTAAGAGGGTTGGACCTGTATTCCAGAGTGTAGAGAGGATGTAGGCTTGACCTCACTGTACTAGTTGGTTGGGACTCAGAGAAAATGACATGGCAGAGGAGAGAGATTTGGATGCTGGAGGCTTCTAAATTAAATAGATAGAGGAGAATAACACAGAGAAGCAGATACATGAGGAAAGAGAGAAGGCTCCATTAGACAGAGCAGAGGCCTTAAAAAGGAAGAATTTCCTGGGAGAGTCAAGCCTTTTGCTTACCTACAGCTGAGAAAAGAAGGAGTTGGGACCATGGAGCCTTAGGAGGAAGAGGAAGGCTGAACCCTTACAGATACTGGCTGCCATTTTGTTCCAACATGTGGCAATAAGCTTTGGTGACAGAAGTAACTTACATTTTATGGCCTTGTGACTGTAAGCTTCAACCTCAAATTAATATCCTTTATAAATACAAACAGAATTCCTGTATTTGCATCAGCAACACTTTAGCTGACTAATACAGTTTAAACAAAAAAAAATCCTTGTGGTAAGAGGTGTAATAAAAAAAAATTAATGTAATTATATTAACTTCTAGAAAATAGGCCCCGGGTGTGAAAAGCTTAATCAGAATGTATGCACAGTTTGACTTGCAAAGAGAAAATAGTCACTCATCTAATTTTCATGAACTTTGGCTAGATTTTGGCCTTTGACCATATTAATTATGCCCAATTCCCCACCATTTTTTTTTTTTTAGTAAGAAATACATTTGAATGACTGCAATGCATTAGGTCTAATACCTCAAAGAAGTATTTATTGTAGGGTTATTGCAGTTAATTATCAATATTGTGTGAAAAATATTTTAAGTGTATCATGTACTGACAAGTGTTTCTACTTAGAAGATTATTTTAAAAATTACAACCCAGAACACTGTCATGTACAAATGAGGGTATCTCCTTAGGGACACATATGTTGGGTAAAAGAGTTAAAGTGGAGTCAGTAGTGAGGGGAGTAGGTAGTTGGTTTGGGATGGAGATAGCTTCCTCTGTCTGATTAGGAGAAACAGGAAGTTATGTTTCCATGCATTACTCAGCAATTTATACCTAAATTTCTCTTGCAGTTGTTGATAGCACCTAGCACCAATGATGAGTTTGGAGAATTAAACTAGTTATCAGTTGCAAACTATTTACAATATTACATGATAAACAGCAAACATTCAATAAATAGCATATTTAATTATCGTAAGGATTGTAGTTGCTACTGCTTTTGAATTGTCATTACACATAAATAAGGCAGATGCAAGGATGAAGTTATTTCCTATACATCTTGGCTAATATTTGGATGAAAACATTTCAAAATTATCCACATCCCAGTGTGAACATGTTCTACTAAAGTCTCAAAAAGTAAAGAATTACATAGGTAAAGAAAACAAACTCTCCAGACAGAAAATATCAATATTGACCTTGCTAGGAAATCCACACTCTCGCTGCCCTTATGCCTAGCCCAACCAACTGGCCAGTATTTTAGACTGAACTCTGCCCCAACCCCACATATCTACCTAACTCTGGCTTACCAGCCAACTCCTCAGAACCACCATCCAAACTGTTACACATGTATGGAAGGCTGGATACAAATAGTAGGGCAGGAAAGAGTCTGGATTTTTCTTTAACTTTTTAATTTTTTTCTCTTTTTAACATTATTTTTTAAAGAAGCATTAGATTACAGAAAAATTACTAAGAAAACATAGGGGATTCCCGTATACCCCACCCCTTACTGAATTCATTTTGCCCTACTAATAACATTTCATATTAGTGTGGTACATTTATTACAATTCATGAACAAATATTGAAGCATTGCTTTTTTTGCTGTTGCCTGTCCTGCCTGTAGTCTCCAGGTGTCTCTAGAGCCTTTGGGAGCACCCCTGTTTGAGGCTTTGTTTACTGTGGCAGTTAGTGATATCTTCCTGAAATGTGGTTAAGTGTAACCTCTGAAATGATCTCTCGACTGATTTTGACATCTCAGCCATAAATTCTCTTTTGTATTTAATGTTTCACTCTTTTGGCCAAGGTCTTTTTCCAAATGTATCACTGGTTGGCTCTTAGTATTAATCCCTTGGTGCCAAGGAAGCTTGTCCCTGGTAGTCATGTCCTATGCTGGGGCAAATGCAGTGAGTTTTATTTGCTGAGTTTGCTTTAGAAAGAGGTCAGATTTGAGTAAAAAGGAGATTTTTAGGAGGTAACTCTTAGGCAATGTATATTATTAGGTTAAGGTTCAATTTTACAGGAACAAGATTCCTAAGTACAAGCCATAGTAACAAGGGCTTGGTGTATTGGTCTGTTTTCTTTTATTAGGCATGGCCTATATAATCTAGAGATTCTTGCAATTCCAGGAAAGAACATAGCAGGACACTCTTGAATGGGAATTTAATATTTGGTTTGTTATTGTGTGGGTCTCTACACCCTGAGATAACACCCTTTTACCACTTGATCACATTCATTTTCCATAGAGGCATTCCCCAGGTGCAACCTTTATCAAACATACCCCTACAGTTGACATCCTGAAATCGTGAACCTTTCCAGCCATAGTTGCCAAAAGAACACTCCCACAATTTTATTCTCAACCGCAGTCCTTAACATCCCCAGTGCTCACCTCTTCCTTCCTCTAGCCCTTCTCCCTGCTCTTTGCACAGCCCAATCCACTCCACAAACTCTGCTCACACTCATAGTTGAGCATTGTCAACCCCACTCACACCATTGCCTGACCACACCCATCCAGTTTATCATTGATTTTGCCCATATTGAGCATCAGTTCATCAATCTCTATTTCTTTTCTATCTTGGTAACCTATCTTCCACAATTTACCTTTGTGAGTCTAATCAAAATCTTTAGTTCATGTCATTGAAATTATGCAATATTTGTCCTTTAGTGATTGGCTTACTTATCTCAATATAAGATCTTTGAGATTCATCCATGTTGTCACACATGTCAACACTTCATTCCTTCTTATACCTGAATAATATTCCATCAAATATATATACCACATTTTATTTATTCATTTATCTGTTGATGGACACTTCAGTTGCTTCCAAATTTTATCAATTCTGAACAGCATTTTACTCAGATGCCTATTTGTGTTTCATATTAAAACCATAAATAAACAAAACAGACAACAAAACAAAAACCCATGATTAATTATATTCAAGTTCCTTGGATAGTATTTGATTGAGTGTTAACACCACTGCCCAGACACCACAACATTACCTACCTACACAACTTAGCAAAACACCATTTTCTTCCACATGCAACAGCTGCCATGGTAAACATCTTGATGAATGCAATCTTCTCCATTTTAAAACATTTTCAAAAATGTCATTATAACCTGATACATAATCATGGTAGACATTTTCCCAGTTCTGCATCCTTAGTCTCCAGAGATTTAAAACTTTGTGAACAGTAGGAAGAAGTTAGAGATTATAAAAATGTGAGCATGATTAAGGGCAAGAAAACAGAATGTTTATATGTGGAAATGATAAATTACACATGATGTGTACACTTGTTCAACAACCTGTACTACAACTACTTGTATGTAATTGACTGTTGTTTAGAAACTTAGTATCTGTGAAAGCCTACTTGATATGATAGAAATCATATACTAAATATATCCCCAACATTATATACAAAATAACTAAATCTTGTTTTTGTTCCATAAAATTCATATTCCAATTGAACATGAGGTAAATTGGGATAGAATTGAATCTATAATGTAGGTTGTGGATTACTGGCAAATTCATATTATTAGTCTTCTAATCCCTGAACATGGAAAGTATTTCCGTTTACATATATCTTTCATTCCAATGAGCAATATGTTTTATTTACTATCAAACATAGAGGTCTTAAACATCTTTCTTTAGAATTTCTTCTAAAAGTGTGATCATTTTATAAATGGAATTGAGAGTATAATTTGTTTGATTTGTTGATTTTTTAAATGTTTATTTATATTAAGAACCCATGCTATCATTACATAATAGATTAAAAAGATTGTTTCTAGATCCTTTATATTTTCTACCTACAACTCTATGCTATGCCAACTATGAATAAAGGAAACGTTACTTATTCCTCTCAAATCACTATGCTGTCTTTTTTCTTGATATACTTCAGCATTGAGTAAAATATATAATGAACATTCTTGATACAATCCCCAAATTCAATAAGAAAATTTTCAGCAGTTCCCAAATATGTAATGTAGGTTTCTTTCTATTTTCTCCTTATCAAATTAAATAAGTTCCCTTCTACTTTTATTTTTCTGAGCATTTACCATAAATAAATATTAAATTCTACTAAATAATTTTTCTGTATCCATTTCATAGCCACAAGATTTTTTTTTTTTGCCATTTAAGATATAAATAAAATCAAATTACACTTATTTGAATATTTAGACTAGTTTGCACGCTTGAAAAAACTGTAATTTAGGTATTTTGGATTCAATTAACCAATATTTTGATGTGGGTTACTGGGTCTAAATTCAGAATAATACTCATCTGTAAGTTTTTATCCTTGTAGTATTTTAATAAAGTTGTATATCAGAGCCATGTTAGCCTCAGGAAATGAATTGAAATAGGTTCATTTTCCTATTATCTGGAATCATTTGCAAAGATTGTTATGATAAAATAATATTAATCCCATATTTATGGTGGAATATATAGATTTTTATAGAGATAAATTTTAATTAAAAATTTTCTCCTCTCCTTTATTAATGGTATTACATTTTGAATTCAAATGAAATGGTTGAAAGGGATCATTGTACAGAAAAATATATTTTTTCAATGAGCTCATTTTTATTCAATATCATATGACACGTACTTTTGTTGTCAATAACTACAATAACAGTTTGTTTTAATAAATTTTTTACTTTTTCTAAAAAATAATACATTCTTTCTGTTGTTGAGTATTATTCCCTGGTATGAATATACCATTTGATAATTCATTCTCCTATTGATAAATATGTGGGTTATTTTTAGGTTTTGGCTATTATGAGTAAGACAGCCATAAAAATTCTTGTACAAGTCTCTTGAACATTTTCTTTCATTTCTCTTGGTTAAATACTTAGGAGAGGAATTTCTGCATAGATGGGTATGTAACTTTTTAAGAAATTGCCAAAAAGTTCTCCACAGCAGTTGTACATACTTTTACCATTCTGTAGTAACAAAGAACCATATTAGAGTTCCAATTGCTGCACATCCTCACCAACATTTTTTTTGTAGTATTTTTATTTTAGCCATTTTAGTGGTTTTGAAGGGTTATCTCATTTTGGCTTAAATTTGCATTTCCCTGATGTCTCACTGGCCATCATATATCTCATTTTCATGAAATGTCTATTCAGTTGTTTTGCCCATTTTTAAAATGGGTAGTTACTCTTTTTTATATTGGTCTGTATGATTTCTTTGTATATTGTGGCTACAAGTCATGTGCCACATATATGTTTATTTTTTAAAGATTTATTTATTTATTTATTTATCCCCCCCTTGCTGCCCGCGTCTGCTTTGTCCATTTGCTGTGTTTTTTCAGTGTCTGCTTATCTCCCCCCTGCTGTGAGGCCCCGCCGCACCAGCCCACCATGCCGCGTGGGCCGGCCTGCCCTCACAAGGAGGCCCCGGGAAGCGAACCCGGGGCCTCCCATATGGTAAATGGGAGCTCCATCGATCGAGCCACACCCGCTTCCCCACATATATGTTTTGTAAATATTTTCACCCAGTCAGTAGCTTGTCTATTCATTTTCTTTTTTTTAATTAAAAAAAAAATTTTTTTAACTTTTTTTTTTTTAAAAGATACTTAGATTACATAAATGTTACACATAAAATATTGGGATTCCCATATGCCCCACCTTCCACACATCCCACAACCTCTCACAAAAACATCCTTCATTAGTGTGGCATATTAATTGCAATTGATAAACACATCCTAGTGCTTTGCCATTAAGCAAGGACCAAAGATCACATTGTAGGCCACCCTCTCGCCCACACATTTCTACATGTTATATGATGGTATAAAATGGCCTATATCTGTCAGTACAATGTCACTCAGGACAATTCCCCAGTCCATATGATTCAGCAATTCCACTGCTGGGTTATAAACCCTGAAGAATTGAAGACACAATAACAATTATAACTTGTGAAAAAAAAAATAAGTGAACCCCAACTTTTGAAACTCTACAAGAGTATGTTTGTAGTTGTATGTGAAAAAAAAATCAACAGAAGTTTAGCCTGAGATGACAAACATGTTGGAATTAACTTATAATGTCTTTAAAGCAGCTACTACATAACTGCTCTGATAATCAATAGTGAATGCTTTTGAAGTGAATGTGAAAAATGTATCAACAAAGAAATAGAAAACAGAAAAAAGAGTCAAATGAAATTTTATGATAAAAAATACAGTAAAAATATTCATTTAAAAATTCAGTGTGTATCTGTTCATTAATAGAATGAAGACTATGGATGAAAGAGACAGAGAACTTGAAGACAGACCAATAAAAACGATATAATCTTCAAAGCAGAATAAAAATATTGAAAAAGAAACAATTAACTGAAGTTCTATCATTATCATCATATCATCAAAGTCTAATGAAGAGAGGAAAGTGCAATGGTGAATTTATATTTGAAGGAAGAATGACTAACAAGTTCATATTTTGATTATCAACAAAATAGACTGAATCATTTAAGGAAGAACAACGAAGTTCTCAGAGTTTTCTTTGAAGTTGATGTGAATATAGTAGCCTGAATAATGGCCCCTAAGATGCCAGTTCATAATCTCTGGCATATGGGACTATACCATTGCATTGCAAAATTTTGCAGATATGATTAAGAATCTTATGAAGAGGCAATTATCCTGATTATGAAGGTAAACCCTTAAAGGATCACATAATTTTCGGTATGAGAAAGAACTGGCATAGTCAGAAAATGAGAAGGTAATGTGAACTTGAAGCCATAAATTGAGGTGATACAGCCACAAGGAAAGGAAAACTAGCAGCTTTCAAAAGCAAGAAGAGGAAAGGAACAATATTCCTTAAAGCCTTGATTTTGTCCCAGTGATAATTGATTTCAGACTTTAGGCTCCAGAGTGTAAGAGAACATATTTAGGTTGTTTTAGGACAGCAGCTCTCTGGTAATTTGTTATTCTCTACTGGGGCTCCTCAGAGGTGAATCTGCCCCAGGATTCTTATGGATGTTCATTGGGTCACAAGGGATTTAGTGATTCTCTTGAAAGTTCCTCTTAGTGCAGAATGGAGTTCCGGTATCAACTGGCCCCTTGGAAGCAATTCCCACTGTGTTGGGAGCAGGTTCTTTCCTCTCAGGTGTTTCCTTCCTGGTCGGCCTGAGTGTCCGTCATCTGTGCTCCCCCCTCAATGATAAGAGACAATGCATCTTCTTCAATGATGTTGAGGTGTTGGGTGAAGGAGGCCCTGAGGACATTCCCAGGTTTATGCACTGTGGGTCTTTCTTGTATGTCAGTATTTCCACATGCTTGACAAGTGGCATCCTTATACTTTGATCTAGTGATTCAGTGCCAGAAATCTTTTCTCCAAGTACAAAGATAAAAATAATTTAATCCTCTTGGGTATATAATCCTGTTCATTCAAACACAGTCATAGTATATATATATATATTTTTTAATTATTGGAGGAAGGGTCCCATGAAGAGAAAGCACCGAATAAAATGCTGCATGCCATGAATTGTCACTCAGCAACAACATGGAAGAATTTGAAAATGTATCTGGACTGAAATTCACTTGAGAAAATAGAATGCATGATTTTTGAATCCATTTCTATGGTCTAGAAAAGTCTCATCAATCCTCAGTGGTACAAAGCCTTTCCATGGTTACCTGGGGATGACCTTTGAGGAGGGGCAAGAAGAAGGGATGGTCCAGGTGCCACAGGAGCCTTTGGGGTGGGGACATGCTCCCCAGCATCACAGTGCTGATGATGACAAGGAGAGCAGATGAGCCAAAATATCTCTCATTGTCCACTTTATATGTTGCGTGTTTAGTGCATATCAATTGTACCTAAAGATGAAGGGTTATTTAAAAGCAGACTAGGCTGGGACATCAACAATAACAAAAAGAACAGCAAGTGGAATCACATATGAGGACTAATCTGAGGATAGCAAAGCTCTGGAAATTTCAGGAAATAGTGAAAGGACCGATGATGGGTACGCAGGATTCCCTGGTCAGAGGTCAGGTCATGGATGGTCAGAGCTGGATCTGCCACCCCAGATTCAGTGCTTAGTGTCTGTACCCTGTGCTAACTCCTTGGAAACCTTTGCCTAGGAAAGGGTTTCAGTGAGTGACTTTGAGGATGGAAGGGAAAGAGGAGTTTCAATCCCAAGGTGGTATCTGTGGATGAGCTGGGGCCCAGGGCAGCAGCATCACAGAGATGAGCAGGAGCCCCAGAGGGAGCTGAGCAGGCAGCTGTGGGGGGTCCACCATGCTGGCAGATGAGAGGGGAGTTCTTGTCTCATTTCCCCACAGGCCTGGAACTCTGTGTGAGCACTGAGGTTCACATAGTAGGCCTGGCAGTGATAAACAGTCTCGTCCACAGCCTGGAGCCCAGTGATGGTCAGGGAGCCTGAAGTGCTAGATTTAGATCCAGAGAACTGATTAGGGACTCCAGAGGGTCATATGCTGTTGTCACAGATGAGGAGTTTAGAACATTTCCTGGGAGCTGCTGGCACCAATGCACACAATATCTCCCAATATTGGTGCTACTCCCAGAGAAGGAGATGGTGACCCTCAGGCCCAGAGCTCCTGACACTGAGGGTGGCTGAGTCAGCATTGACTGTTCAAGGACCCTGGAAGTCGGGGAGACACAGAGAGGGTGATTCTGGTTTCTAGATACATGAGGAGAAAGCAGGGCCCCATGTGACTCCCTCCTGCCTCTTCCCCTACCCCAACATCCAGTCACCTGTACAGTGAGCAAGGAGGGTGAGGAGGAGGGGAGACAGGGCCATGGTGGAGATTTTCCCAGAGTCCTTCTTTTTGGGGCCCCACAGATGAGGTGGAGCTTCCTCACAGTCTCTCCCAGACCATCTTTATACTGTGAGAGAAGGGAGGGTCCATTCATGCAAATGAGACCCCCCAGCTTTCTGATCTGCACACTGGGCCCTGGTCAAGCTCCTCTGGGTGAGAAGCAGAGGTGTGAGGTTGGTAGGGGAGGTCTCAGCTGCAGCCCTGTGAGCACTGTCAAAGGACACCAGGCAATGCAGGTGGGTGTTCCCAGCTCTGTTCACCCCCAGGACCTTCAAAAAGGCCCTGAGCATCCCCTGGTGACCCACCCTGACACAGCCAGGTGTGACCTGGAGACCTGAGCACATCAGGAGTAGCTCCTGCATTCCCACTGCTTTACCCACCAACCCTAAATTAGGAAAAGTCCAAGAATCCCTTTCTGTGGCCTCAGTCCTCTTAGGGGATCCTTATTTTCTTCTCAGGCTCCTCAGGGATGAATCTGCCCCATGTCTCCCCTGGCTGTTCATTTTTCCAGGAAGGAGTCCTTGTCTTTTTACAAGTTCCTCTTACATCACAAATCTAGTCCAAAGCAAGGACAGGAACCCTGATATCTTTTGAGTTGAAGGTGCGGGATGGTAAGTTCTACTTTCTATGTGGACCCCAGAGCACTAAGAGACAGGGATTCTTCTCTCTAGGACAGTGAGGTTCTGCATGTAGAGCCCCGTGTCCATTCCCAGATGGTTTTGTATTGTGAGTCTTTTTTGTTTGTCAATATTCCACATAGTTGGAAACATCAAGCTTCCTTATACTTTGACCAAGAAATTCCCTGCTAGGAACCTCTTTTCCCAGCACAGGAACCCAGGCTGCAGAAGCCCTGCCAAATGCCAGCCATGCAGCATTTTATTTCATATAGAAAGAGGCAATCAGGCTGAGCAAGCAAGGATGACATGATTGAAAACTGTAAATTGTCTCAACTTCTTTCTCCCAGGTGGGCCAGACACAGGGGTAGCTGTCAGGATCACTCAGTCTAAGCAGGGTCTTGAGAGTAAAAATATATACTTGATTCATACTCAAGAGCAAGTCTGTTTGGAATTTAAAAAGGAGAGAATTTACTATGTTCTTATCTGAAATGTTATCTAATATACAATATTCTTCTAAAAAAATATCAAACTTCAGCCAAAACATAATATAATTTCTTCAAACCAAAAAATGAAACAAATGTTTGTATATGATGAGATCATTTCTAGAAGTGTCCACACCAGTCCCAATGATTTTACTTTGGGAGCTCATGTGGGGAGGAGAACAGCAGGATTGCCAGTGTGAAGTCATGATAGAGGAGTGTGTCATGCGTTTGCATTATTTTGAAATTTTAAATGCCCTCATTTCTTTGGGTTGACTAGTTTTATCTAAAGTAGTCATTTAAATATTATCAGTTCATATATTTAAATAAGAGAAAAATGTTAGTACAATTTAATTTTGCATTTAAAGGGTACCACTATTTGAAATTTCTTATCTTTGTAATCCGTGTTTTTTTCTTTTGTTCTTCTTCTAATACAGGCATTTTTAACCATCTGTTGTGTTAAGCACACTGCAAGTTTTATATGAATTTTTATTTAGCATCAGAAAGAAAGTACATCACAGAAACATGCTTTATGCAAAATTTTGTTTATTTGACCCTCCATGATTAAGCAGAAGTTTTGAGATTGAATTATGTTTTCCATGTTCCCCCCACTTTAAGGGGCAGCATTGACCCCTCAAGCCCTGAAGCTTCATTCCCTGCAGAGGCCTGGGTTGCTTGTGAGACCTGGGTTTGGCCCATGTCAGGAAACAGCTGCTGTAACCTCTTCGATGGACCAGTGAACAAGTGTTCACAGCCCATTAAAGGTGAACCCCTTGAGCTTCCATGGAGCTTCTGAGAAGACCCATAGCACTCCCAGCTGGTTGTCTTGTGAGGAGTGTGTGGTCTCCACTTACTCATTTATCAAATGATTGTTCTTTATGTTTTTCTTTTTGTTTGTTTGCTTGTTTATTTATTTTATATTTTAAAAGATGCTTAGATTACATAAATGTTACACAAAAACTACAGGGATTCCCATGTTCCCCACCTCCCACACCTCCCACAACCCCCCACTTAAACATCTTTCAGTAGTGTGGCAAATCACCTGCAATGGATATACACATCCTGGGTCCCCACCACCAAGCATGACCATAGTTCACATTGTAGACCATACTCTCTCTCACACAGCTCCTCATGGTATACGCTGATGCAAAATGGCCTATATCTGTCACTGTAATGTCACTCAGGACAATTCCACTGTATTTCCCACGGCAATCCAGGTCCATTGCTTGTTTCTCCTTTGCTAATTCCTACTTGTACTCTTTTCTTTATTGTTGAAAATCCGCCCCCAACATCAATATTTCAATTTCCGAAATTAATTTTCTTAATATTTTACCTGTTTTTTAAAAGACTAAAGAGATTATGCACTTGACAATCTGACATTGTTGAGGATTTTTCTTTTAATTTTGATGCTTCATTTGAACAAATAGTTGATTTAAGGTGAGAATTATTTTAATAATTTATTTTGGAAAATTTAAAAAGAAAAATGGATACATAATCAAAGACTGATAATTGGAGGTTTTTCTACCTGCTCTCATCCAGACCAGCACAGACATCAGGCTCTGGGGGCCTGAGATGGAAAGAAGGGAGCATTTCAATGCTGAGAAACACAAACTGTCTTTGTCCTAACTTTAGGTGGGATATTCCAGAGCATATGCTGAGTCTCAGCATGATAAGATTATGATGTGCCTGCTTTGAGTCATGAGACAGGATGGTGCCTGTTGTAGCTCAAGTTTGAAATGCTCCTGCACCATTTGTTCTGACCTCTTTTGATCAATTTGGGCCCCTTGGAAGGAATCAGCAGCAGAGCTGAGCCTGCTATCCTGGGACCTCCAAGGCAGGAGTGTCTGCACCTACACTGCAAGGAAGAGCAGAGCTGAAACCTTAGGGCATGCAAAGAACAGCCCTTGACTTCCTTCCCAGGCTGCTGAGGAACCCAGGCTTCTCCCTGCTGCCTGGAATCTGATCAGGCCATAAGTTTTTTATTGCTTGGTTGTTTTTCTTCCTGTGATGCTGAGAATCAATTTGTTCTTTCTATATAAAAGTCAGAGAAAGTATGAGGTGGGGACTAGCTCCATCCTGGCCTATAGTGAGTGATGCAGAGTGAGGAGTATTGGGGGATTAATATAATTGCATCACTTGCTGGATTCACTGGAAAATGAGAAGAACCCCAGAAAGTAGGAGATGACACTTGACTCCACATATTCTTTTGCTTGGGAATCCTCAAGTATATCAACCAGGACAAGTGCGGAACAGAGTCCTCAGGACTTTCCTCCATGTTTAGTTTGTCTCCACCTCATTCTGTAAGGAGGAGACAGTGGGCAAGTTCCTACCTCTCCCAGACAGATTTGTTCCTCCCTTAGCTGCAATTCTGAATGGGCCCCCAGGCAAATGGCCCAGTGAGGAAAGGTGAAGCAGGGGCTTGGGCAATGGGGCTGTCTTTTCTCCCTAATGGCATCCTGGAGGAGTAAAACTTCTAGCAGGTGCTAAGTCAGAGTTCTGACAAAATCAATAATGGCCAGGAAAATTCTTTGGTTACCCATAAGTTCTATGTCCATTATCTTCACTGTTGTCTTCACAGCTAGACGAAGACAGCCCTGATCTGCTAGTCAGCTCTTAGTGAAGGAACCACAAATTCCCCCAAGCACAGCTTTTCAGAGACATTGAACACCAGCGTCCTTCCAGCTCCCCACTTCTGTCCCCTACAGCAAGGATCAGGAGGGTCAGGGTTGATTCCTGAACTTCCTCCTATTGCCCAGTCAAGGTGCTCAAAGGTCAGTAATGTGGGACTGAAGTCCAAGGCAGCCCTGTCCCCACAGGTGTTTTATTTATTCATTTATTAGTCCTTATTGATTCATTTAATACACATTTAAAATTTATTTATTATTTTTATTTGTTTATGTTTTTATTTACTCACCTGCCTAGTAATCCCAGACCCCTTGTGCAGTTTCTCTTGCACACAAGGAGAGGGGAACCCCTACTTGGTCGGGCTCTGTGGGGGTGACAGGGCAGGACTTCAACATTGCTGAAAGAACTGAGAGGCCAGCTGCTTATTCCTCCTTCACTTGAAGTTGTACTGAATTTGGACTTCACCTTAGACCCTCCAAGATGAGGAGTCCTAAGATACTCCTGACCACTGCTTAGACTCACAGGTGTTTCTGAGCAAGATGCTTCTCGGTGTCCAGGTAACTGCTGATATTTCTCCATAGAAACCTCACTTGGGGCTACTCTGCCAGGGCTGTGCCCATTGTCGGTTCTGGTATGTTTAAGACTCAGGTTCCTCTAGAAGAAGGTCTTCAAGAGAGGGACTGTGATGACAAAACTGACTGCAGGTGCCTTCTTAGTCAAATCCTTTTGGGGAAGGTGTATGTCTGGAAGTTCCAGATTGTTACACTGATATCCTAAAAACACTCTGTGTAAGCGATCTATCACTAAATGACAAATAGCCCCAAACCTTGTCATTAAAAGCCAAGTGCATTTATCTCCCACATGTCTATGGGTCAGGAATTCTGAGGCAGTGTCACTGTATGTTTTTGCTCAGGATCCCCTTGAAGTTGCAGTTAAGCTGTCATTTGGGGCTGCAGATATCTGAATGGGTGATTGGGACTGGAGGGTCCCCTCCAAGCTCACCCACTGTGAAGTGGGCAGGAGGCCTCAAGTCCTCACCATGTGGGCCTCTCCCTAGGGCTGTTCCCCACATGCCCACTGGGTTTCCTTAGAGCAGTGTTCAGAGACACTTGGAATGAATTACTGAAAGGAAAGAGACAGAGAGCCACAGTGCTACCCAGACAGACACTGCAGTGTCTTTTAGAACCTAACTAAGAAGGGTGCACCATCCCCTCATCATATTACCCTGGTTCAAAGGTTGGAGGGGTGGGGGGAGCCCTGCACACAAGGGAATGAACCCCGGGAGGTAGAGACATTGAGGGTCTACAGGAAGCAGCTTTTACACTACCATGTCCAGGTACCCTTGGATAGGAGCTCACATGGGGGACCCAGGCCCTCTGGGCTATCCTCTGGAGACTCTCTTGCACCCTGGCATGCCTGCCCCAGCTCAGCCTGAGATGAACATACATCTCTTTGCAGCCAGACCACATCTGGGAATCCCTGCTACCTGTCCCTGTGTAAAAGGGTAGCTAGTGGGGTCTGGCATGATCATTCCTGTTTTCTTAGAATTTGGACCCAAGAATTCAGCCCAGAAGTTGGACTTTCTTATTGGTGCCTTTTCAATATAATTCACCTCTCTCCTCTCCCTACCAAAGAACAGGGATGGAAGGAGCAGAGTGCTCAGAAGAAGAACTCTCTTCTCTTGGAGAGAAAGAGGAAATGGAGCCAAGACTGCTTTCCTTGCCCAAGTGGAGGGAGTGCTGGCTGCTGTAAAAAAACTCAAAATGTTTTAGGGCATTTTGTTGAGCTCTAGTGATGTCAGAGCCAGGATATGGGAAATAACAATTGACAATTGGGAAGAAATGACATGATAATAAGTCTAGACGTAGAGGAGCAAAGACTGTTCCCTCGAGTTCCCAGATGTAAGAGATAGAAGGTAGATTTATACAATATCTCAGCCAGAATTGGAGCCTTCTTTCTTTTTCATAGTGAATTAATTATATCCCCAGTGTTATGCTATCATCACCACCATCCATCCAGAAAACTTTTATGTCACCACAAATAGAAACTCTACATTTTAAGAATTAACTCCCCATGATTATGGGTAAATTTCTGGGCTTTCTCTTGAGACTTCTGAGTCAAAAGACTCAAAATTATTTAGGGAACATTCTTAGGGAATTTTGCAGGGAATTGTAAAAATTAGGGACAGAAGCAGTCACCAGAGTTCCATCCTCTCAGAAGCAGAGGTGGGCTGAGCAGGGGCAGCTAGAGTGAATTCAGGGGGTGAGAGGCCTTGTCTGGAGCAGACCTGGGAAGGAAGAGTCTGCACCTGCTCAGGGGAGATGCGGGACAAGGACTGGAGTCCATGTGAGTGCACCTGAAGGACTCTGGGGAGCTGTGCTTGGTGGGGGAGGAGCAGACAACAGTCCTGCCTGTCTCAGGCCTGGCCACAATAAGAGAGACTGTGGAGTCACCAGCACATTGTTCTGGTTGATGCTACTGTCATGGAAAGCCAGTGACGCTTCCAGAGTTAATGAAAAACTTGAGCATCCCTCTCTCTAGGACATGAGGTCATTGAGTTGTGGGGAGGGGAAAGAGGAATAGATAAGGTGCTTCTGTTGACCATTTCCAAAGTCACTTCAGACAGACCCCCATGCAGGGAGAACGTTGAGGAGGTGAGGACCCCAGCTCTTGGCCCAAGTGTCCCCCAGAGTCTGCTTTCTGAAGCACCAGATTGAGGACCCAGCTTTTCTATAAACCCCGATCATCTTTCATTGCTCTTGTAGAGTTAGAACTTCTTCATTTGCCTGTATCCTTTATCCATTAGTGCACCAGGTGATCTACTTCTTGGTATGAGCAAGAAATCATCTTGGATTGAGAAAGAGAGGAGCCAATTACACAGTTGGATGCAGGCAGTTGAGGGGAGCCTGAATCTGGAAGTCCGGGACACTGCTGGCAGGTAACAGAAACAGGCCCTTGACACTGTGAAGAAGAATCTGTTGGGCAACACTGGAACACACTTTCAACTCCAGTGGTCCCAGGAAAATCAAGTGATGGCTGAAAGAAATGTTGACAGCAGGTACTACCTAAGGGAGACTGGGCCACAGGCAGAAACAGGGGGACTGCCCCAGACCAGGGGAGCTGGAGGAGGTTTCTGTCTCACTTCCCCATTGGTCTGAAGCTCTGTGTAAGTGTTAGAGTTACCATGCCATGCACAGCAGTAATAATCAGCCTCATCCTCAGGCTGGAGCCCAGAAATGAGCAAAATCTCTGCATTGGCCAAGGTGTCTTTGGCTCCAGAGAAGCGGCTGGGGACTCCGGAGCCCTGGTGCTTGTCTGAGTCTGACTTAAATCTTAGGAGATACTGGGGAGGGCTCCCTGGCTTTTGCTGGTACCAGGATATGTAGTAACCATCGAAAATGAAGCCACTGGCCAGGGTGCAGGTGAGTCTCACAGATGTTTCAGGAGATCCAGAGAGGAAGGGCAGCTGAGTCAGCACAGGCTAGGAGAGGAAACCTGCAGACACAGACCACCTTGGGTGCTAAAACAGGGGCTGGGTATAAGCTACTTGGAATTCTGAGCTGGAGGGCTGACCCAGGCTGGGAGATCTGCCCCAGGTCCCCAACATCTCTCCCTACCTGAGCAGTGAGAGAGAAGCATGAGGAGGAGAAGAGTCCTGGCCATGGTGGACACAGCCCTTGAGCCACACAGTGGAGTTGGGCTGCCCCAGGCCTCCTTTTCTCTCCCACCTCTGCCAGAGGAGGGGCTGATCATGCAAATTTGCTCCCATTCAATGACTGCCCAGGCCTTCTTTAAGCCCTGATGCTGGAGATCAGCTCACACTAGACCCAGGAGGATGAAGGTTTGTTTGCCCCTGGATAGAGCCCTGGGAGGAAGCAGGCACTGAGATGACACAAGGGTCCTTTCTCTGAGGACTCTGACAGGCCAGAGAGGACGCAGCTGCAGATTCCCCATCAGTGAGCATGGGGCCCAGCCCTCCAGGCCAGGCCACTTTGTGTGAATGGTTATTCCTAAATTCCAGTGCATGAACTACTGCAGTCGCACAGCACTGCCTGCTGGCCATGGTCAGAACTTCATCATTGATGAAAGTACTGAAAGCCTGGTAATTTCAGTCCACAATTCAAGGCTGTGTTGAATGTGGGTGTCAATTTAATTCCACCAAGGTGCAGAATATTTGCTAAGTTGCTCTTGAAAATTTTTTCCTCATAGGTGATTCTGAGAAAAATGCCTGTGGGTGTCCAGGTTACTGCTGATATTTTGCCATAGAATCCAGGCCTGGGGCTGCTATATCAGGGCTGGGTCCTCTGTGAGTTGTAATTTGTTTAAGACTCAGGGTCCCTGGTGGAGAGTCCCCAGGAGGGACTGTGTTGACAAAACTGGCTGTAGGAGGCTTCTCAGGCTAGTCCTCTTGGGGAAGGTGTATGTCTGGAAGTCACAATTCTATAAATTGATATACTGAAAACACTCTCTATTAGCAATCTAATGCTAAATGACAAATTACACACAAAATTTCCAGTTAAACAAAATGCATTTACTATCTCCTATGCTTTTGTGCCTCAGGAATCTGGGCAGCTTCACTGTGTGTTCTGGCTGGTGATCTCAGTCAGCTGTCATTTGGGGCTGCAGACATCTGAAGGGGTGAAGGGGCCTGGGGTGTCCCCTCCCAAGCTCACCGAGGGTGCTGTGGGCAGGAGGCCACAGGTCTTCACCATGTGGGCCTCTAACTAGGGCTGCCCCCGACATAGGCACTGGCTTTATACAAACTGGTGATCAGAGAGAGATGCAGTGAAATGCTGAAAGAAAGAGAGAGAGAGAGCACGAATCTACGAAGGATGTGGCACTGTCATTTATAATCTACCTCCTAGCGGTACACCAATCTCTTCTGCCAAAAAACATTGATCTCCCAGAGCATCCCTGGTCCAGGTTGGAGGGGGCTGCACAAGGCTGTGAACCCAGGAGGCAGAGGGGCTGGGGGCATGGAGGAAGCAGCTCCAACATCCCCCACATCTATGTGCTCCTCAGATTTTGAAAAGAACTGCTGGAGAAGGCTGATCCAGACCTTCTGAGAGGTACTTTGGACACGCCTTACACCCTGACCTGCCTGAGCTGAACATGTGCTTGCAGAGAGCTGAGACCCAGGATCTCTATTTTCCTTCCTTGTGTTCAGTGGTGACTAGTAGTGCCTGGTGTGACCTTTCCTAGTTCCTTAGAATCGGGATTCAAGGAGTCAGCTCAGGAATTAGTCTTTCTGAGAAGTGTCATTTCAGTAGAATTTACTCTACACCACCCATTCCAAAATTAAACTGGGGCAGAAGGAGCAGAAAGTTACGAGGATGGCTCTTTTCTCCCCAAGCTGCAGAGGAGAGGGGAACATGAGCACGCTCCTTGCCCCAGGTTGGGGGAGCATTGGCTGCAATAGAATTGCTAAAAGGTTTCTGGGCTTCTTGACTCGCCCTATTGAGGCCAGAGTGGGAATGTTGGGGGCTAAGGGCAGAGCAGAAAGTTAATAGGGGTAAGATGAGGACAAGAGGGTCCAGGACTGCTCCCTTGAGCTCCAAGTTGAAAAAGTATCCAGGGCAGAGGGTCCATGGTATCTCAGGCTGGAATTCAGATCATAAGGGGTCGATGAGAATGAAGGCTGCAGACCTGCCTGGACTGACCCAGCTCAGAGCAGTGTGTACCAGACAGAGGACCCAGCTGAGCCTGGGAGCCCCATCCATGCCTGGGGGCTGTGGGAGCATGAGCTCCCACACCAGCAGTGCCTCTGGGGCTCCACCCTTCCTGTCAGAGACTGTGGGAGCCTTGTTGGAGACCCTGTGCTGTGTTTTCTTTGTGGCTTTTGAATTCATGTTACTAATGGGATCTGTTGATGAGAATTAATTCCAAGTTGATTAATAAATACATAATATATATGTTTATGCCTAAAGCTTTCTGAATCCTGTTAAGAAATTATTGCCTATACCCATGTCACAAAGATATTTTTCTGTTACTCTTAAACTCTGTCATTTTAGGGTTACTTTTTATGTCTCTTATTAACTCAAATTAGCTTGTATGTGTGGTGTCATGTAGGGGTAACAGTTAGTGTTTTCTTTGAGACATTCAATGGTTTCAGCAGTATATGTTATAATTTCTTACTTTCCCCCATTGGAGTGCTCTCTTGTCCTTGTCAGAAATCAATTTGCCATAAAAGTATGGGTCAATTCCTGGGCATTTTTTTGAATCTTGTCTTGAACCTTTTAAAGACAAGAGTCATTGTTTTCTGCTCATGCTACTACTTGCATGGTCAGAAGAAAAGTTTAAAGAAATAGAGGATGTCCCTCCAAACTGGTTTGGTCTTCCTGTGTATTTAGATGGAGGCAACAAACCCACAGTTGTGGGGTCTGTGAATCTCAGGAATCAGAGAACTGAGGGTTACCACGGTGACTTGATTTTCCTGCTGCCTCCACCCCCTCAAGACCAGGTCCCCAGCACCTGCCACCTCCATCATCTCTCCTGGGGACTCTGTGCCCTGAGCACAGGCTCTGCAGGCAAGAACCTGAGAGGCTCTGTGGATGTGTTCATGGCCATGGCTGCCTTGAGTGTTTCCTGGGAAGCAATCCTAGCAGTCATGCAGGGGAGAGGCTCAGACCCTCATGTAAGAGTGAGTCAGAATGAGGCTGAGCTGTGAGCCTCACCCCATTATAATGGGCTGGGTTTTGAGCTCAGACCCTGGGAACAAACAGCCAAAGTCTCCTGAGCCAGTCCTGGTCTCAGGCAGAGGCAGAGGGAGGTTTTTGTCTCACTTCCCCATGTGTCTGGAGCACAGTGAGAGCACTGGTGCTCAGATCAACTGCTGAGCAATATTAGACAGTGTCGTCCTCAGCCAGGAGCCCTGAGGTGGTCAGAGAGGCAGTGTTGCCTGCCTTGGAGCCTGAGAAGCGATCTGGTATCCCTGAGGGCTTAGTAGTTCCAAGAATCACAGTCTTGGGGGTGCCTCTGGGGCACTGTTGGTACCAGTAACAGCCCCAAATGCTGCAATGTTTCTGATACTTCCTGTGCAAGTGACGGTGACTGTCCCTCCCAGAGACCCTGACACAGAGGCTTCCTGGGTCAGCCCAGATTGCACCCAGGACCCTGCAATGAAGGAAAGGGACACAGGACAGTGAGACTGGAGTCATTGCCAATGTTAAGTCCTAGGATAAGAGGAACATAGCTGGGCCTGAGTGTTTTCTCTCTGTCCCTTCTCCTGACCCACTGACAGCTGGTCACCTGAGCAGAGAGTGAGAAGGGTAAGGAGGAGGGAGTCCAGGCCATTGTGGAGAAGCCCCACAAGCTCTCCTTCCCCAGGCCCCACAACTGCTTCTGAGCTGCCCAATGTCTCTTTTACCTACTTACCCACTGGAGGAGAGATGACCCCACATGCAAATCATTGCCCGCCCCCTCAGGGCTTCTGAGGTCTAACTCAGTCTTTTCTGCTTGGGGCTAGGCTGGGTGTGGCCTGAGCTTCCTCAGGGGACAAGAGCACTTGGCTGCTTTGCCCCCAGGATGCCCCCCACAAATCAGGTGGCTGGTGTCCCAGCTAGGCAGGCCCACAGCACCCCTGCTGCCTCAGGGCAGATTCACTCAGGTCTGGGAGGCAGAGCAGGGACCCTGGAGAGAGAAAACTGGGCCCTGTCTCCCTGTCTCTGCCCCCTCCTCACAGAGAGGGGGCATCTTCATGGCCCAGGAGCCTCCTCTTCAGGCTGCAGCTTCTTCACCGTGGCTAAGCCCTGAACTCAGTGTGGTGGCCTCCCCAGCAGGGAATCTCTGAGGACATGTTTCCATCGAGGAGTTCACTGAGGGAATTTGCTGAGGATTCAACAACCAGAAAGACAAAGACAGTGACAGACCAGCCAACAAATAGTTGGAATGCCTACAATCTAGACCTTCTTCCTCTTTCTTTTACCCAATTCCCCCTGGAGCAGCAGGGGTCTCTGGTACAACTCAGGGATGGATGAGAGCAGCAGCCTTCAGGAATGCCTTCTTGAATTCCTCTGCTAGAAAGCTCTTCCTAAAGTCCAGTGTGACCCTGTCACTCCCAGATGAAGAGCCTTGATCTGGCCAAGTCCCACATTGGTCTCATCCATGGTCATCCAGAGTCATTTCTCCTGACTCAGTTGCCACTCCACCCAGTCCTGTTCTGTCCAATGCGATGTCACTAAAATTCTTTGGCTGAACAATGAAAATTTCTTTTATTCTGTTATTTGGAACATGCTGTTGTCAATGCCTGGAGCCTTCTTCCCCTTATGGACTCCATCTGGTTCATTTCTATTAATACTACAGGATTCATCACAGTAGAAATCTGCCATTTTCGTCATTCTTTTGTGGCCCAAATCTGTCTCCAGCACACACTCTCACAGGAGAACTTTCTCAGTCTGTCCCACCCTTGCACCCTTTAATTCTCCTCTCACAGCTCCACTCAGAGTCTGGTAGGAAGTGGTGAAGATGGGGTTCTAGAGGAATGATTGAGGGAATGGATGTCCTGAAAGAAGAAGAAGGTTTAAAAAAAGTTTGGCTGAAGCCTCACCATCCCATTTCTAGTAAGTCAAGAATGTGGTGCCTCTACTCTCAGATGGCTATTAGCTGCAGATTAAACACTGGATGATTACATGGATTTGAACAATTGGGATAAGTCAGGTGTTTGAATAGTCCTTTATCTATTATTGGCATCACATTCATTTTATCAATTTCTCTGTGAAATAAATCTGAACTTAAATAAATAATTGTAGCCTTTCTCTTTTTTAAAAGTGTTTATTTGTAATGACATTCTCAAAGAGAAATTAATAGATTTAGAATTGGATTATAGACAAATATTTGCTGAATCCATAATTCTAATCATTTTAACTGGATTTTTTAGATTCCCAATTTAAAAGAGACACTTCAGTGCAACACTTTTTCAAATCCTCAATACTGTCCAGCAGGAACTCAACTATGTCTTCTCACAGGTCCATGGCCTGCAAGGCTGTGGTAGTGAAGAGGGAGGAGGAAGCTCACAGGGTTTTATCCAGGTTTACTGGAGCACAGTGCAAGCTCTCAGACTGCTCTCCCATCCTGAGCAGTAATACTCAGCCTCATCTCAAGGCTGCAGCCCAGAGATGCTCAGAGAGGCCATGTCTCCCAACCTGGAGCCTGAGAATCTTTCTGAGATCCTGGAGGCTCAGTTATTATTCCTGTGGGTCAGGAGTCTGGGGACCTGGCCCAGGTGCTTTTGTATTGACTCTACTCCCTCATTGCCTATGTGGCTGTTTCCAGTGCAGTTAATTTTGACCATTTGTTGTGGGTCCTGTGACAATGAGGGCACGTGAGTCAGCCTAGCATGGGCCATATACACTGGATCAGGGAGAGACAAACATACATTACGTCCAGGGGTGAGGGACTGGGGCCAAGGTGGGTGAAAGACCCCACAAGAGTTTCCCACACACATTACATCAGCCTCACCTGGGCAGAGAGTGAGGAGAAGGAGGAGGGGACACTGAGTCATGGTGCAGGTGCTCAAAGGTCTGCCTCTCCAGAACCCAGCATGAACCCTGGGCTCCCCTGAGACTCTTTTATTCTCTCCTAAAGCTCCAAGAGGAAGGAGCTCTTGCTCCCTGATGACACCCAGTGACCCATGACCTGGGTAGTTTCTCTGTGGCAGATGGAAGGAGGTGAGTAACAGAAAGTCAAATATTTGAAGTACTTGGGTGAGTCCCAAGGGTCTTTGGAAACCCCGACAGCTGCAGCCCAGTCACACCTCAGTGAACTCACTGTTTTCAACTCCCCTGCAACTCACTTAGGGTTTCCCAGCTGGGAGGGCCCAGTCCCCTCACCCTGAGGACAGTCCCCCAGCACCCCCTGCTAGCCACATGGCTTTAGGCACCACCAGGCCAGGAACCCACTGAGCCACCTGAGGACCCAGAGCTGAGTCCTTGATATGGCTGGTGGCCTGATTCATGCCAAGGCTTAGGGGGAAGTCCACAGTTTTGATGGAGGTGGATAGAACCACAGAGAACAATCAGGTTGTTGCAGGGTGAGGGCTCCATAAATCAGCAAGAAGCACACCCTTCTTGCTTATATTTTATTTAATAAAATAAAGCAAAGGATAATTTCTTTAAGTAAAAGAAAGAGTGACTTTTTACTAAATGTGGACATAATAGGCTTTTCCTATGCCTTAGTTGGTGCCCCATCACCTATGCTAAGGGAGATGCCTTCAATTTCTTAATTTTTTTCAAGCGACCCCATCACTGGGCCCTAAGTCAACACAGAGTCTGAGGATAATTCTTATATACTCAAATCTCATGTCCATTTATTTCAGATTTTTGTACCTGCAAGTGGGCAGGCGGTGGTTGCAGAAGCAATGGTGTGAGTTTAGCTTATCTTCCTAAAGCAGAGTGCCTCAGGGAGGAGAGGAATAGAGTCATTAACTTTGTGATTTCCAGATAAAAGGGGGAGGAGGGCACTTATGACCCTAAGTTGTGGATTCCATGGGAGAAAGGGAGGAGGGGCAGTTATCTTCCTAAAGCTGCCTGTTTCAGCTGAGGGGGAGAAAGAGAGCAGAGCTGCAGCTCTTTCTTCATCATTTCCCCCCTTTGATGCCCTTATAATAATTTTTTTATGGAACATCATCTGTTAACATGGGGATTTTTTTGTAGGAGATACAGAGAAGTTGGTGGGACCCCCTTCCAGGGAGCGGTGGCACCTACCAGCAGGCTCCAAGTGTGGCAGAACCCTCTGCTTTTGTGGGTTTCTCAGCAGAGGTATTTGTCATAACTTCCCTAGTTGTAGTTTCTATACCCTCTCCTTGGGCAGGTATGGGGGCATGGGGGTATGGGGCAACTAGCAAGATGTAAGGAACGTGATCTTGGATTGCCCTGCAAGTGTCGAATGTTACAGAGGCTGAGGTTGCACCTGTCAAAAATGTGACTGAAGCGCTCAGCAGAGATTGTCTGCACCAGGTTTGACTGACTTGCAGCCGTCACTGATTTTGAGAGCAGGCATTGGCCTTTAAGGAGGGGCATAGAAGAATGGGAGAAAGATAAGCAAACTAGGGCACAGAAACATCCCATTATGCACCAATCAGTTATTGCAAGTAAGGCTCAATTCATTATAGTCCAGTCTGTAGGAGCTACAGCAGCCAGTCCAGTCCTGAACAGCAGGGTGACTAGCCCCTCCAGGAGCAGAAACCACCAGAAGCAGGAGTCCATTTAGTGGGTATCCGGCCAGGTTGGTGTTCGGGGATCCCGGGCAACTCGCACTCTCAAGGGGTGGCCAGGTATGGGTTGAGCTGTACAGCTGTCCTGTTCTTTATTGGTGTGCTTCTTGACCCTGGAATGATGAATCCAAGGGATGATGCCTGCAACTTTAAGAGCAGTAGGAGTTGCAAGGATCCCAGTATGTGGACCTGTCCAGGCAGGCTGAAGGGGTTCTTTTTTCAGTCTTTGACCCAGACTAGGTCCCCTGGCCGGTGGGGGTGCACTGGGTGTCCCAGTGGGATGAGGTTTTGCAACAAGACAGTTTCATGTATTTGGGCTAGAGTTTTCCCCAGCTGTTGGTGGATGGAATCTTGGCCAGCCTCCCCCAGTAGCTTGAGATTTTTTCTGAAGCCCTGGATAATTGGGGGCAGCCATCCAAATAGAATTTGAAAGGGTGAATAGCCCATGGGTCCTGGGGTACACCTAACTCAGAGAACAGTTAAGGGAAGTAAGTCTACCCAGGGGAGACCTTTTTTTTTGGCAGAATTTGGCTAGGGTGCCTTTAAGGGTTCAATTTATACGTTCAACTTTCCCTGAACTCTGAGGCCTATAGGTGGTATGGAGTTTTTACTTGATCCCTAACATTTTTGCTAGTTTTGAGTTACATTTGGGAGCCCCAAGGCAGGGACTTGGCTGAGTTGTCTTTTGATGATTTGAAAGGTCCCCTGTTGAGCTTCTCCCCAGGCAAGGGATTCCCTTTCTGGACCCTTCAGACCTTGCTAAAGAGGTTTGGCCATGGCTGCAAACCCCAGAATCCAGATGCGACAGAATCTTTCAGCCCTGAGGAATGTATGAAGCCTTTTTGTGGTGGGGGTAGGGATGGTGCAGATAACTTTCTTTCATTCTGGTCCAAGCATCCAATGCCCTTGTGTGATGCTAAACCCCAGGTACTTGACTTGCTGTTTACAGATTTGAGGTTTTCTCTAAGACACTTTGTATCCAGTCTGTGCTGGAAGTTGCAGGAGAGTCTGGGTCCCTTTCCAGCAGTCCTCTTCCATCTCACTGGCAAGTAGGAGGTCATCCATTATTGCAAAAGGGGACACCTGCAGTCTTTCTGGGGTTAGGTGGCTAGATCTGCTGTCAAGGCTTCCCTCAAAAGGGTAGGGGAGTTTTTGAAGCCTTGTGGGAGCCGAGTCCAGGTTAGCTGAGTTTTCTGCTGGGTTCTGGGATCAAAGGCAAACAGAGGCCGGCTCAGAGGTGGGGGGGCAGCTGCAGGCAGAAGAAAGCATCTTTTAAGTGCAAGCAAGTGAACCAGGTGGCTCTGGGCAGCAGCTGTCCCAGCAAAGTGTATGGGTTGGGAACAACCTGGTGCTAGGTGAGGGTGTTGTTAATGGCTCATAGATCCTGGACTGGTTGATATCCTGTCCCATCTGGCTTCTTTACTGGTAATAATGGGGTGTTCCAGGGTGACTGGCACTTGATCAGGATCCTGTTTTGTCTCAGGTGATCTATGTGTCCAACCATGCCCAATTGTGCTTCACCAGGGATTGGATGCTGCCTCTGCTGGATGGAGACTGCTTCAGGCTTCAGGTTGATGATGATGGGTGCATGGTTCCGTGCCATACCTGGTGGGTTTTTTTCTGCCCAAACATAAAGCTTTAGCAGTTTTTCCAGATTCTGACTTGAATTTTCTTCTGCATGAAGCCTCCATTCCTCACTTCAAGGTACAGTGACAAGGAGAGTGAGGCCAGGCCTGAGGCTTAAGCTTGCTGGCCCCGCAGGTTTGAAGGTAATCTGGGGTTCCATTTTGGTTAACAGGTCCTTACCAAGTAGGGAAACTGGACATTCAGGCAGGTACAGAAATTTATGCATCACTTTGTGGCCACCAAGCTGGCAAATTCTTGACTGGCAAAAAGGCCGTTGGCTTGATTGGTCTCCAGTTGCTCCTATGATGTTAGCAGTTTTTCTACTAAAGGGGGTGATGGGGTTGTGACCACAAAATATGCAGCACCAGTGTCTATTTTCATTGCAGTAGGAACATTGGTCTCTGGCCAGGATCACCTATTTGGTGCTGGCTATATCGAGGTTCCCTTCCAAGGGCCAGTCAACATTAAAAGTGGGCCACTCTAATTCACATAAGGTTCAGAGGGTGCCAGGGTTCATCTGGATGCCATAATCTCTGGAAAAGCTCTTCTTGAAATTCTTAAGCATGTAGTTTAAGACAGTAGGTTTTGACTGTGATGAGCCCATATCCTGCATCTGTGGCACAAGACAGACAAAGGATGGGATTGCCTCTTTCAAGGCCACTCAGATGCCCAGCTGTCTGCATCTCTCATGAAAACTTTGGGTCCTAGCTAAGGTGCCTGGGCAGAGTTTGGGGTGGGCCGTTATGCCATATGACATAACCACAGAAAACATGTTAGGGCCCACTCATGCTCCATAGCACAAGCTGTGGAGTCACAGACTGATATTACAGAGGCAAGCCTCTGTCATCCTCATTCACATACACAATCACTCAGAAGTTACACAATCCCTCCCACAGGCATTAACAGTGATAAGTCCACACCCTGAGTCAGTGGCACAAGACAGACAAAGGAAGGGGTTGCCTCTTTCAAGGCCACTCAGATGCCCACCTGTCTACATCTGTTGTGAGGACTTCGGTTCATTTTAGCTAAGGTGCCCAGGCAGAGTTCAGGTGGGCTGATGTGTCATATGATGTAGCTGTGGAAAACAGATTAGGGCTCACTCAGGCTCTGTAGCACAGCCTGCCATCCTCTTTCACACACAATTGCTCAGAGATTATGCAGTCTTTCCCGCAGGGTCTGCCCTATCCTGGGATCTTGATACTCGAGATCTTGGGAGATGATCAGTCTCTCCTTCTGTCCAGAGATGGGCCTGACTGAGGACTTGACACCCTGGGCCTTACCTTTCCAGGGTATTTTGGCACTGTTCAATCTGCCTCCCCACTGAGTCAGACCAGGGTTTGAGGATGCAACCCTTGGGGACCACCTCAGAAGGTGGTTCCATTAAGAGCATGGGTGGCATCTACCTTGTTCGCTCAGAGATCGCCATTGGCCGTGCCCATCAGCCCCAAGCCGGAGGCAGAACGGGCCTGCTCAGTTGGGTTTTGTGGTCAGGGAACCAAATGTTGTGGCAGACAAAACTTAGATGATGAGAAACCCAAGCATGCACTCTGAGAGATGGAGGAACAAAGTTTTATTACATGCAGGCCCAGAGGAGAGTCAAGTCTCCAAAAAATCTGAGCCCTGGGCATCAGCTTTCATGGGGTTATATAGGTTTCTGTTTATTGGCTAGTGGGTTTCTGGGCAAGTGGGCAAATTCCTGAAGAAAGGGGGCAGGCAGGGGTTACAAAAGCAAAGGTGCAAGTTAGCTTATCTTCCTAAAGAAGAGGGCCTCATGGAGGAGAGGAGTAGAGTCCTTAACTTTGTGGATTCCAGACAAAAGAGGGAGGAGGACACTTATCTCCCTAAGTTCTGGATTCCATGGGAGAAAGGGAGGAGGGGCAGTTATCTTTCTAATGCTGCAGGTTTTTGTTGAGCAGGAGACACAGAGCAGAGCTGCAGCACTTTCTTCTTTACCCCTACCTTAAGTGTGTTCCAGGAGCTCCTTTATGTGGCCTCCCTGTCCCCTCAAGACAACTTTATTGATTTCTCAGGCTATTCAGGGATGATCCATGTTTTCCCTTTCTGAAAATTTGAGAGTAAATATGTTTCCATTTCCTCCCACTTTAA
>JAQZBX010008797.1:33990-47467 GCA_029593785.1 Cabassous unicinctus | reverse complement strand
ATGCAGTTCTTAACTGGCTGTAAATTTACTAACCAGTAAAGTTTTGGGAAATGTGTAAATACTGTGGATATTTTTGCTATTAATCATGACTCTTGTCCAAATGATTGAAGGGTTATAAAATAAGGTTTAGGTTCCCCATGCACTTGTGAGTTGAGTGTGTATATACAGCTTCATTGAACCATGTTCCACTTTACACTGCGTGCTCCGCTGGCTTTGAACGTGTTTCTGAATAGACGTGCTAATTGTTTATGCTCTTGCTCAGATGCATAGCCCATGGATTCTGTGTTGTTTTACACTATACTTTTCCCTCTAATTAAATGTAGAGCAATTAAAGAACATTTAAAAGCATGAAAACACAGTGTGACCTGGAACATATCAAATGTGAATTTAGATGACAGATTATGAAAGGTTTTTTGGCTGCAAATAAGTGAACTAAACCTTAAAAATAATTGGTGATTCAAGGTCTTCTGAGTTCTAAAATATTACAAAATAGAAAGCCCTAAAACATTACTTAATGAATTTAAATAACATATACATAATATCTACCAGTAATTGATCTCTCTCCCTAAATTCAAAGATGAATATTTTTACACTGTTATATCTTGACATAAAATTCACCAATACATCAAGACAGAAAAAAATAATATAATTTTAAAGCATTTTTAAGGTTGCCTTATTGAGATTTTGAAGAATTTACAGCCTCCACAGTGGCATCAGAAAAGTAAATATATGTTGCTTTCCCTCATTCAGCTGTAGCCACCAACACTAGACCTTTCATAAGCTAGTGTCTTTTTGGTGTTCCCATAGCTTTGGTCATCAAGCCATATCTCCCCCTTGGCTCACCCTTTACTGGGACACTTATATCCCAGAAACATATCTTTTTAAAAATAGACAAAATTTAGGTGAAAATAAATGTGATCAAGACTCATTCTACATGCTTTTTTCTAACTGCTCCTTTTGCCCCACTTAATACTCTATCATGTGCATTTTTGTATCATTATATATTTGTCCACGTAATCTGATTTATGATGAAGCTGTGTTCCATTGTATGAATGAGCATCAACCTGATATAAACATATTTATTTAATTTAGTGATTTAAATATCTTTGTTTATTTTAACTTAGGGTGAAGGATGAAGTAAGTTATTTTTTAACTCTCACTTGGAAAGAAATTATATTTCTTAGCTGTTATAATTGAATTCATGTTATTGACATCCTACTAATATTGCTTAAATAAGTAAAAGGCTTATTTTTCCCTCTTTACATAAAACGGTTTAGTGTTGGGCAGCTCAGAGCTCGTGCAGCTGTTCCATTAAATCCTCTAGGGCATAGGCTCTATCTATCTTCCTGTTCACAGCAACCAATGTATGATGTTTATCCTCTGAGGCTCAGAGTGGCTGATTCATCTCCAAGCAAAAAAAGAGGAGGCCAAAGACTCATGCTAACTAATCCTGTATCTATTAGAAAAACAAAGGTTTTCCTGAAGTACCGCCTAGGAGGCTACTACTTATGTCTCACTAGTCAGATGTGGCCTGACCACCCTAAGCCAAGAAAGTGGTGGGAAGGGCAAATTTTTAACAAGACACATTTTTACCCTGGACAAAATTTGAGTTCTCTTTGTAAAGAAGAGGGAAAAATAGACAGTGAGTACATAACTAGGAGTCTCACAAAGAAATATATGCCTAAGAGTTACATCGTACTCAATGATTGAAAGGGTTTCTTCACTTTTTAGCCCAGGAATGTCTTAAGTTAATCTTGGTGTATAGCTTTATATCTTTAAACACAATCAGTGTTGCACTTATCTTCTAACTTATGTTCATATATATGTCAAATATTTCAAATTGGAACTCAATAAACATTTTCCATATGTAATGTGAAGGACAGAGGTAGAGAGGAACTTGTTTCTTTCTTTCTTACTCCTTTATCAACAGTCAGGCAACACACTGCCCCAAGATTTCCTAGAAAAATAAATAATTCAATTGTCCTTGTGCTAAGAAAAACTGAAACATAATATATGGTAATTATGAGAGTTTCTATCAACCATATCATAAAACAGCTGAAATTTCCTTATTGCTTTTCTTTGGATAAGGTAAATTCCAGTTCCCATGTTATCTCATTCATCTTTACAATAGATCTATTATCTCCTGTGTCTTCTGGAGCACACTGTTCATACTCAGTGAAATCACTTATTCCCAGCCTCCATCCTGCATGTTGCCTACATCCTCCTGTTCCACAGGAAACCTGGCCCACTCGCTGGGAATCTCCCTTTGCCTGCAGCACTCTGGCGGTGTGGGGAGTCTGATTTCTAACCCAAACCCTTCTACCCATCATTGACTGCCCAAGAGGAGATAATAATCTCCTCTTATTCCTTAATATGGTCAAGTTAGACAAATGTTTCTCCCTCTTCCCTAAAAAGTCACAATTTGAAGATGGTGCCATTGGATATATAGCGTACCTCTACACTACCCACCTCTACTTGTTAAAGTCACTTAAAGACCCCTGGATCACTTTCCCTCATTCTTTGACAATATTAGCGTTTGTCTTTCTGTCACTCTTTCCATCCTTAGTTTTTGACTTAATTTTAATCACAAGTGATTTCAATATACACCATGATGACTTTTCTAATACCCTGGCCTCTCAGTTTCCTAACATCATCTCCTCCAATGATCACATCCCTACACCATATCAGCACCCAGTAGCATGGTTCTTAATTTTTGGCTACATATTAGAATCACATGGGAAAATGTAAAGAAATCAGTTTCTGAGCTCCATCCCAGAAATGCTGGTTTAGTTCAGTTTGGATTTAAGCTACCCAGGTTATACAAATATGCCTTTCCTGAGATCTACTACCTAGAACTTTTCTTTCTCAATAACTAAACCCCTCTCTATATCATTCTCAAGTATCCCACTCTCTGACCATCACTGCCTCTGCTAGTCTGTCTTCAATATCTCTTTGTCCCCACCAAAGTCTACCATTAATTGATTGATCACATTTTTAATGTAACTAACTTGTATCAAGTCCTTCCTTCCTAAAGCAGCCTTGATTCCCTTGAATACATCCTCGATGTCTAACCCAATTCTTTCTGTTTTACTCCTCTGGCAGAACCCTAGTATTAGTTAAATCCACCTCTCTATAGACTTTGTACTAAATTTAGTCAGGTAAATATTACTGAATTAAAAGCAAAGCAAAGCAAAACAAAACAAAGAAAGAAACAAACAAAAAACATGCAGACAATTCATGGCCACTAACTTATATTTCTGCCATGCAATCATAACGCGCTTCCCTAGTCCATTCACCCCTAATCCATTCTTTGCCCACTTTCCTAAAGAACTACTGCACATGTTCCCTTTGACACTGCCTTCTCCTTCCCCAAATTCAGGCTGATGGTATTGAGTTTTACTCTACTGGAAAAGCTGAAGGAATTAGACTTCTCCCACCACTGAATGCATCAACTGACTGCCACTGAGTTACTATGCCCTTCCTGTTACTATGAATGGTGTTCCACCTATCACCACTTCCCTGTGAACCAAAGCCCATGCCATATCGCAAGGATGTAAGATATAACTTCAGCTATTGCACCCCCCGCCGGTTGCATTATCATTTTTACCCCTCTTGATTGGATCATTCTTTTTTTTTAAAAAAAAAACCAATTTATTGAAGTATATCATTCATACCTGAACATACATAAACTATAAGTGATCAGTGAACATTGTGAACTTACAAAACAAGCATGCATAACATCATACAGGGCTCCCACACATCACCCTTCCTCAAACACACTGCATTGTTGTGGAACACCTGCTAACAAATCATGAAAGGGCATTGTCAAAGTATTCCTACCAACTATAGACTGAATCTTCCTCCCTTATACATTTTTTTAAGGATTAATTAATTAATTAATTTACTTTTATCCATTTTTACCCCTCCCCCCATTTTTGCTGTTTCTGTGTCCATTCACTGGGCAACTCTCTGTGCCCATTTCCTGCCCTCTCTTCTCATCCTTCTCCTCCTGTCTTCACTGAGATTCAATCCTCGGAATCTCCGATGTGGGAGAAAGGCCTCCCACAGTCTGTGCCACCTTAGTTCCTGGTTTTTCGGTGCGTCTCATCTTGGCTTTCCCTTGTATCACTCTCCTATTACATTATCATCTTGCTGCATAGCTTGTGGGGCCTGGCGGCTCACCCGCACACAGGGCCTGGCAGCTCACCCACTCGCGGGGTCTAGTGGTATACCTGTGCACGGGGCCTAGTGGCCCATGCAGCTTCTATATATATATATATTTTTTTAACAGGAGGTCCCAGGGATCGAACCCATGTCCATCCATATGGCAGATGAACACCCAACCACCTGAGCCACATCTGTTCCCCTGCTATATCTCTCAAGGTCAATCAAATATACCCAAAGTTACAGTCTTTTCCCATACAGGATGGTCATATAATAAATCAGGCTTAGTTTATCACCAGCATTCTAAAAGCCAGACCTAGGGAGGAAAACTAGTTCTGGGTACACATGCATGGTTTCTAATATAGCGATGTTTCGCCTACCCTGATTATCACAAAATCAGGACAGCGAGAATATTCGCAGTGAATCATTCTTAAGAGCATTCAAACCTATTACAATACAGCCAACCTTTAAAAAATTATATTTCTTTTACCCCATCACTCCCTCCTACTATTTTCTAGCTCCTTTTAAAAATATTGATGGAACACTCACCTATTCTTCCTATTTTTAATGTATCCCCTCTCATTAGCCCTTTAATTATTTTCCAAAAAGACTTCATTCTTCGAAAGCCCAATCGATGATTTCCACATTCTCATTCTCCATTATGGGTTCTTCCTAATTTTCCTAATGTCTAAACACCAGAGTATTCTAGGACCACTATATGAATGATGTTAACCCTATTTGTATACTGATAAATCCCAATTTTTTATCCCCAGCCTGGCCTCTCTCTTAAAATTCAGAAATATGTACATATGTCAACTGCAATTTCCCTTGAAAACCTTTCAGGTGTCTCCAATTTACTATGACTAGAATCAAATTCCTTATTGCTACACCCAACCACCCAAAACTGCTTATTCTCTTCTCAGTGGCAGCTCTCCCCTTTTGAGTTTGCTCATCTAAAACCCTTGTGTTATTTTTGTGTCCTTTTTTATTTCACTTTTCAGATCCGGTTTATCTACATATCTGCAAGTTATGCCGTAAAATATATCCCTATTCAAACTACTTCTAATTTCTCCACCACTGTCCCCTTGATCCAAACCATCATCATCATTTGTCTGCACCACTGCTATCTGATCTCCAAGCTTCTGCCCTGGTTCCTCTAAGTCTTGACACAGCACAGAAGCCAGGATGAGCTTCTGAAAATTGTCAGATCCTGTCATTCTCTGCTTACAACCCTACAATGGCATCTCATCTTATTCAAAGTAAAAGCCAAACCCTTAATATTGCTTGCTACCTCTCTGCCCCCATATCTTTCCACTCTTTCCTTGCCTGTACTGCCCAAACCACACTGAAATCTTGGCTGATTTGCAAACATGCAAACATGCTCAAGCAGTATTTCCCTTCAGAACTTCTGCGCTCACTGTAGCCTCTTCATGGGAATGCTTTTTCTCAGATATTCAAATGGCTCAGTCCTTAACTTCCTCTAGATCTTTGTCAAATAGCATCATATCAGCAAAGTCTTCCTGGATCACTCTACAAAAAATAACCAGATTCTTTCCCCTGCAGGTATTCTCTATTCCCTCAATTTTGATTTATTTTTCTCAGCAGTACTTATCCTAACCTGACGTATTATATTTGCCTGTTTAGATGTTTATTATCTTTCTCTCTTTCCGTACCTAAATGTAAGTTTCTTGGGAGTAGAGGTGGTATCAGGTGGTTTAGTATGTTAGGGGCCATTATTTGAGTTTATGAATTTCCTTATTCCCATCGCCTTGCACATAGTCCATGCTTAATCAATATTTGCTGAATGAATGAATAAAAGTGGGGAGAGACAATATTACCTATTTTTATGAATGGTTAAAGGAAGGATAAGCACATCAAGGGGTAAATGGAGACTGAATTAATTAGAGTAATCTTAGGAGTGGAGATTCAGGATGTTCTCTCTCCTGTATTTGTACTGTGTAAATACAAAATGTGTTCACTGTGAATGACTTGGAAATAGCTTTCAAATGATTATTTACAGATCTTTAAAAACAAAAACAGACTACAAGTCCTACCATGCAATATTGATCTTACCAATTAGAAATATCATATTTTTTTTCCCTTTCCCTTTGGCTCAGCATTGAAAACCAAAGTAACAGGATAAAATTAAAGTTGTGGTGAATTCTAAATTCCACAGAACCATGATGGCAAATTATTCCAAAGATTTATGCCCAACCACTTAATATGTTTTGACATACACCTTTCATTTAAAAATATATGACTCACTCTTGTTATCCCGCACAGAGTATACAGGTGCGCCCCCTCCTGTTTGGGTGACATCACTGCCATATTTTAAGTTTGCTACTCATAAAGAGATTAAGAGAAGGGATTTGCAGCTGGGTGTCTATGTTACCATGAAATATGGAAATAAGGAAAGCTCCCTGAGCAGGAGAAAGTGGAGCAAGAGAGAAGTTTTGAGGTTGTCATCTCTAACACTTAATACCGAATGCTAGGCCCACTCAATTGTGTTATGACCATCTCGATTTTAGGGCACCACTGATCTACCTAATTTCCTTCTGGGCTCAAAATCCCAAATGTTTTTTCCCCAAATATTCCCTAGTCTTCATCCAAAATACCTAAACATATATGTGCATCCTTTAAGTGGTAGGTAAGCCTTCACTAACCTTTCAAGAAGGCCTTTAATTCAAAATAATTGGTGCTGGTAAGTGCTGTACAGGCATTGTTATATTGACTCTTCACAGCTAATTTGTGGGGCTCTGTTATTATTTACATTTTTCAAATGATAAAACTGAAGCTCTAAGAGGATTAGTAACTTGCTTAGGTTTTCACAATAATGGGCAAAAGCTGGGATTTGCAGTTGAGTTTATATAACTAAGCAGCCTGTGTAACTTAACTAATCCACTAAATGGACTCATTCTTGCATGATTTATTTCAATTTGTACAGACTCGTCTTTTTCATGAATAGAGCAACCACATGCCCACAAGTATATATATATATATGTGTGGATTTCTTTCTTTTTTAAAAAATTCTATCCCTTCCTTTTATTTATTTATTTTTTATTGCCCCCCAAGTCCTGAGATGGCTCCCTCGTCTGTCTGCTCATCTTTTTTAGGAGGCACCAGGAACCAAATCCGGGATCTCCCATGTCGGAGACAAGTGTCCAACCGCTTGTGCCACTTCTGCTCCCTGCTGGTTGCAGTGTCTGCTCATTGCAGTGGTTGCAGCATTTGCTAGTTGTGGCATCTGCTCATTGCGGTGGTTGTGGTGTCTGCTCATTGCTGTGTCTACTCATTGCTGAATCTGCTTGTCTTCTTTAGGAGGCACTGAGTACCGAGCCCGGGACCTCCCATGTGGAAGGCGGGCACCCAATTGCTTGAGCCACATCCGCTCCCTGGATTCCTTACTTTCTAAGAATGCTCATGTGGTGCTCTTAATTGGAACTAAAGTTCCAACACTATAGGGAATTTATGCCCCTAGGCAAAATTATGGGACAGATCAAGTATTTAGGTCACTGGAACTGTATGATATTGGTCTAATCTCCCTTTATCACCCATTGTCTTTTTCTCATATACTTCAAGCCTGATGCTCCTTTTAGCATTATGGAATGCAGCAAGGATCTGCCTTAAAAGTAATTAAATAAAAAATATATTTAATTGTAAAATGCCTTTCAAGATAATCTATGGCTTTTTTTTCTATTTATTTATTTTCTCTTTATTTATAAAGAAGCTTTAGATTACATAAAAGTTACATTGAAAATATAGGGGATTCCCATATAACACCAGTTTTCCCCCCACACCCTTTTCCCCATTAACAACATCTTTCATAAGTGTCGTACATTTGTTACAATTGATGAACACATATTGAAGCATTGTCACTAACCATAGTCTATAGTTTACATTATGGTTTACACTTTTCAGTGCACAATTTTATCGGTTTTGGGAAAATGTATAATGGCTTGTACCTGTCATTGCAATGTCATGCAGAACAATTCCAACATCCTAAAAATGCCCCATGTTACATTTATTCTTCCCTCTCCCTCCCCTCAGAAACTCTGGTGGCCACTGTGTTAATATCTATGTCACAAGTTCTTCCATTACTATATATGTAATAATGTCTATTTTAGTCCATAATTGCATTCCTCCCTTATATTTGTTTATTCTTCAATCTTGAGGATTTGGGGTTGGTGATGCCCACTCTGCTGCCGACTGAGATGGGGCTTAGATCCATGGAGCAGATAGATGGAACTCTCATGCTTGCAGTTGTAGATACTGTCTGCTTTTTGGGATGGATGTTGTCTGTCATCATCCTTTTGTTAGTTGTCCTAGGTGGGTCCAACGAACTGGAGAGTAGGTGTTGGTTGCAACTCTGCTGAGATTCAAGGCTCAATAGACATATGAACAACTGGAAGATTTAAGTCTCTGGGACATATATTTAACAGGTATAGTGATAAATATAAGTTCAAATAAAAGGGGCAGAAGAACCATGTGTAGGAAAATTATAAATGAGTCTAAATATATCTTTAATTGTAAAAGGCTTTTCAAGATAATCTAGGGCTTCTTAAAAGTAAAATCTAGAAAAGGTGTAGATAGTAGGTGCTCATTAATTAGTGTTTGAGTGAATGCATCATGCAAGAAAGAAATTCATATATCCTTGTTGGAGGGTCAGAGATGCTAATAAGAGTATTCTTTGAAACTTCAGACATTATGTACAGACTTTACTATGTCACTTTCTCTATGTGCATGATATTGCCTTTTTTAAAAATGAAATTCATGGCTTTCATCAGATTCTATGATGGCTGTGGATTCCAAATAGGCCAAGGACCGTCTTTCTATTTGCCTAAATTCAGATCAGCTTTCTTAGCCCAGCTCATCCAGAAGACAATTTTACTAAGTAAAATAAAATGGCTACCTGCATTGCGTGTTGCAAGAGGGTCCCCTTTCACAGAAAAGATTTTCCAGAAGATAAAAGCAAATGACCTTTAGGGACATTCTGAGAAAACAGAACAATGGAAATCAGCCTACAGAATTGCAGATAAGAAACACTTGACAATAAACCAGTTTAGATCCATCGGAGATAACTTGCCAGACTGGATAAGAATACCTTACTAGCCAATTACATCTTCTACCAATTTTGTAAGACACTCCCTATGTAAAATGGAAACTTAACATCACATTTCCTTGCTTGTTTCTGCAATTGCCCTAATTCCATTGGGCAGTATGGATGCTTCCTGATTCATGAAACATAAATAATGTTTTGTTAGTGAACTCTGAATGAAAAGCAAAGAAACTCACACCTATATACATCCTAATCTAACTTCTGAATATCAAAGATAAAGGAAATGCTGGAAACAATAAGTTAAATTATGACTGACTTCTCCCAGAAACAAGAAAGTCCAGAAGATAATAAAAATTACAACCATACAGGCATATGTATACTGTCAAAGTAGAATTCTATAGCCAAAAAAAAGTATATCCTTCATAACTAAAGGTGAAATAGAGACATTATCAGAGAGAAAACAGCTAAGGTATTTTAACACTCTTCCTTCAGTAGTTAAAAAAACAAACAAGTAAACAACAAGCCAGTAAGAATTTTGAATATTTGCATAACATTATCAGGCAAATTCACCCAATTTACATCTATAGAATAGTTTGAAAAAGAAAAGTATGCATTTTCTTCCCTGTGTTAAGGAAATTCCCCAAGGTAAACTACATGCTGAGTCATAAAAGACGTCTCTCAATAAATATTGGAAAACTTAGAACACCCAGTGTATAGTCCATGGCAACAGTGATACTAACTTAGAAATTAAGATCACTGAGAGATCTAAAAATCCTCAAGCATTTCAAAATTAAACAGCATGCTTCTAAATAGCCTGTATGTCAAAAATAAATTTGCACAAGAAAATTTAAAATATTTTGAACTGAATGATAATGAAAATGCAGCATATCAAAATTTGCAAGATGAAGATTAATAGAGTAGAGAAAATTCCCAGCTTTGAGTGTTTAGACCTACAAAGAATTTTTTAAAAAGTTCAATTTTTTAGAAAGTATAAGCTCTCACTTTAGGTATTAATAAAATAAAATAAAATCCAAAGTAAGAAAAAAAAAGGAAATTAAAATATGAGTGCAAATCAATGAAATAGAAAAGAAAAACAATATGAAAATCAAAAACGTAAAAGTTGATTTTTCAACATAAAATTAGTAAACCCATAGCAAAACAGATGAAGAAAAATAGAAAGAATGAGTTACAAACATCAGGCATGTTAAAGGACATGTTATCAATAGTCATTTTTTAAACAACAAAAAGATAATAAGGAAATATTATAAATATTTCTTTGCCAATAAATTACAACCTAAGAAAAGATTTCCTTGAAATAAATGTTTTTTTTACATAGAAAAAATTTCTTGAAAAACAAAAGTTACCAAGACTGAAATAGAAGAAATTGAACAGTATAAATAGTTTCATATTTATTAGAGAAATTACATTTGTAGTGGGAAAAAAAGCACTAAGTGGTCAATTATAGCAAGCATTTAAGAAAAGATTAATCAATCCTGAAGAGAATCTTTTAGAAAAGAGAGGAAAGGAACACTTTTTAACTCATAGAAGACCAGCATAACCTTGATACCAACACCTGGCAATGTGTTACTGGGAAACAACTGCAAATCAACATTAACATATTGAATCTAGCAATATTTAAAAAAGGCACGCTATGACAAAGTTGGGTTTAAGCCAGTAATTCAGTGTTGATTTATATTTTAATAAAAACATTGTAATACATCAAATTAGTAAAGGTTATATGTATTATAAAACTTGACAATGCATTTAAATTATAAAGTTTATATATATATAATTTCACACACACATGCACCACATATATATATTCCAAAATATTTAGAAAAAATATTCATACATATAATTTCATACCAGGAGAAATATGCAAAGAAACCTGGCTAGATTTATGATAGCATAACTAGATGACTGCTTGAATGTCTATTATCAAAATATCACTGCAACAAACTGTCAATGAATATAAGGCCTGGTCTATCATCTTAGACTGGAAGGTTACAGAACACTTTTCACTGGCATGTAATAGTATCTCTACTCCATGTTTTATTCCACGTGCAGTCCAATTCTGCTGAAATTCTGAAACATATTTCTTGAGTGGTGCTGCTTACTGGGAACAGGTAATAATTTTAACATCTACATTTTAGGCTCATTAATGTGATTCCTAAGAAGTGGTCTAGGTTGGAAAATAACAAAGGAATCCCAAAGAGAAAGATGAAAATACTGAAAAGTAGAAAATGCTTTGCTGAGCTTTTAAAGAACGTTGTCTTTGTTTCAGTTTCTGGAAGTGAATCTTTAAGTGAATTGGTTTCTGTATAAAAATTAAGTTGAACAAAAATAAATCAGTTCATTCTCCTCCCACCATATAAATGTCGAATGAATATCTCAAGAATATTAGCTTGAGATGTGAAAATCGTCAACATACCCAGCATGCAAACCAATATTGTCTGCCAGGATTTTGCAAGATGCATGGAGTGTTGGAAAGAGTGTAGACTTAGAATTGGCTAAATCTACATTTTTGTGCTGTTCCTCCACTTACTAGTCATGTGCTTTAGGACTTGTTCTTTAACTTTATGAACCTCACTTTTCTCTGGTGAAAGACCTTTTTTCAATGTTAATGTGAGGATTGTGGGTAATCTTTCCAAATTCCAAGTGCAGAGTAGGTGCCTTCTAAAAGAAAAACTGCCATGATTTGAACACTGACTAAATTTGAAAAGAGTTATAATTTTAAATTAAACACCAAAATATTACTGTTGCTTATCTCTTTGGAATAGAGTTTCAGATGATTTTACTTTGTGCATGATTTGTTTAATTTTTAAATCAGTTTTACATAAAATAGTTTATACGTATACACACATGCATATATATAAGTATGCATGTCTATGTGTGTGTGTGTATATATATATAGCACATATCAGAAATAGAACATATTGACATATTTGTTTTAATTATAAAACAATAAAAATAAAATTAGAACAACCAGCAAGATGGCAGCAGAGTAAAGAGCTCCTAGAATCAGCTCCTGCTACAGGGCAGTTAGTAATCACCCAGAGCTATCTAAAGCACTTGTTTGGGGGCTCCAGGAGACCAGAAGTGCATCCTGCAACATCCTTGAAGGAAGAGAAGGAGGAGACTGACCATCTGCAGAGAAGATTCATAAGTCGAGCCCTCCACGCCATGGAGGCCAGTGCCCATCGCCGCTGGAGGCACAAGCCGCCTCGGGAGCTGTTACGCGGCTGGAATTGGAAGCTACATTTCCCAAAAACAGAGGAGAAAGAGACGGTTGGGCACCAACTTCAGCTACTGGTTAAATTCAGCAGGCTAAAGTATAACCCTAAGAACAGCTAAAGTTTGAGCCTGTCCAAGTCAGAAGGAGGCCCATAGCTGCCATTTTGACTCCACCCCCAGCATGAGGGGAAACCCGGCTGACTGAAAATCACAGTAGCCGTAGAGACTTGTTTCTTTCACCCAGATTGGTCTGCAGCCCTAGCCTAGGCTTCAGCCCCACCTCTAGCAGGGAGGAAGCTGGTGGGCCCTGCACTAGCCTATCCAGGTAACTGCAGGTACGTTTGGCTGGCACAGACTGAATAATCGGACGTCTACCAGGGCAACTGCAGTCGTCTTGAACAAGCACTGCATAGATTGCTGCCCACACCTGCAGTACCAGCCCCGCTCCAGGCAGGGGAGAAAGGGGCATGAAGCTTCATCAGTCTCTCTGGGCAACTACAGTCTAGGCCTTCATGACTTGGATTATTCCACACAGCTGTGGCTCTGTCCGTACCCCTGGCAAAGGAGAAAGTTGGGAGAAGCTTCATTGGTTCTTGGGTCACTGAGGGCAGCTCAGCCTTGGCCCCTACTACACAGCCAGCAAGAGAGAAAGGGCAGGAGACCTTAAACTAAGGAGAAAAACTGCACCCAGAATAAATACTCTACTAAGCCAGGTGCCAAGACAACAACAAAAAATTATAATCCACATCAAGAAATAGGAAGATATGGCCCAGTTAAAGGAACAAGATAAGCCTCCAGATGACATAAAAGAGTTGGGAGAACTAATCATAGATGTTCAAACAAATCTCCTTAATAAATTCAATGAGATGGCTAAAGAAATTAAGGATATTAAGAAGATATTGGATCAGCACAAAGAAGAATTTGAAAGTATACATAGAAAAATAGTAGATCTTATGGGAATGAAAGGTGCAATAAATGAAATTAAAAATACACTGGAATCATATAATAGCAGATTTGAGGAGA
>JAQZBX010008797.1:0-33890 GCA_029593785.1 Cabassous unicinctus | reverse complement strand
CATGCAAATGTATGTCATGGGTATCCCTGAAGGATAAGAGAAGGGAAAAGGGGCAGAAGGAATATTTGAAGAAATAATGGTAGAAAATTTCCCAACCCTATTGAAGGACGCAGATATCCATGTCCAAGAAGCATGAAATACTCCCATCTGAAAAAACCCAAAAAGACCAATTCTGAGACACATACTAATCAGAATATCAAATGCCAAAGACAAAGCGAGAATTTTGAGAGCAGCAAGAGAAAAGCAATGCATAAGATATAAGAGATACCCAATAAGATTAAGTGCTGATTTCTTACCAGAAACAATGGAGGCAAGAAGACAGTGCTATGATATATTTAAGATACTGAAAGAGAAAAACTTCTAGCCAAGAATCTTATATCCAGCAATATTGCCTTTCAAAAATGAGGGCAAGTTTAGGATGTTCACAGATAAACAGAAACTGAGAGAGTTTTTAACCAAGAGTCCTGCTTTTCAGGAAATACTAAAGGGTGTGCTACAGCCTGAAAAGAAAAGACAGGAGAGAGAGGCCAGAAAGAGGGTTTAGAAATGAAGATTATAACAATAAAAGTAACGAAAAGTATCAAAAGAGTGGTGAAAATAAAATATGACAGATAAAACCCAAATATTCAGGAATAAACTTAACCAACAATGTAAAGCACTTGCATTCAGAAAACTACAACTCATTGTTAAAAGAAATAAAAAACAGAGCTAAACAATTGGAAGAATATTCCATGCTCATGGATTGGTAGAATAAATATCATAAAGATATTAATTCTACTCAAATTGATATAAAGATTCAATGCAATCCCAATAAAAATTCCACCAACATTTTTTAAATAAATGGAAAACATGATTATCAAATTTATTTGGAAGGATAAGTGGTCCTGAATAGCCAGAAACATCTTAAAAAGGAAAAGTAAAGTTGGAGGACCCTCATTTCCAGACTTTAAATTATATTACCTAGCTACAGTGGTAAAAACAGCATGGTACTGGCATAAAGACAGACACATAGACCAATGAAACCGAATTGATGGTTCAGAAACAGACCCTCACATCTATAGTCAAGTGATTTTTGACTAGCCTGTCAAACCCACACAGCTTGGGCAGAACAATCCATTCAACAAATGGTGCTGAGAAAACTGGATATCCATAGCCAAAAGAAGGAAAGAGGACCCCTATCTCACACTTTATACAAAAATTAACTCAAAATGAATCAAAACCTAAATATAAAAGTGAGAACCATAAAGCTTCTAGAAGAAAATGTAGGAAAATATCTTCAAGACCTGGTGGTAGGTGGTGGATTCTTAAAGGAGATAAGAGGAGCACTGAGTTGATATACTGATATTTAATGTATGTAGAAGTTTTAATTAGCTTTACTGCAAAAGTGTGGAAATATACAGAGTTGATGGTAACACATTTTAGTGAATAACAGCTGGCTTATAAACGGGGATGTGGCTGAAAATGGTAGTCTAAGGATGTAAATGCCAACTGACAGACAGCTAGAGAATAATCTAGGGACTGAATAGCACAGTAAACCCAGAGGTGGATAAGAATTGTGGTTGATGGTACAGATGCAGGAGTGTCCTTTGTGAGCTAGAGCAGATGTGTATCACTATTGTAGGGTGGTGGGAATGTGGAGAAGCATGGGAAAAATACAACTGGAGTGACCTATGGACTGTGGTTAACAGTAATAATGTAATATTCTTGCATCATACCAAAGATGTACTGTGTTGATAATTGGGGAGTATAGAAAATGTGTGCCAAATGTATGCTATGGACCTGGTAATACTCTGATGATATTATCTAATAATCTGTAACAAATGTTCCACCATGGTGTGATGTGTCAATAGAAGTGTGTTGTTTGGGAATTCTGCACAGGTGCATGATTGTTTTGTAAGTTTACCACTTCTGTCATAAAAAATATATATTAAAAATAGTAATAGGGTAGGTTGGTAAGATAAGGACTATAATTAGTAGTACGATTTTGACAATATTCTTTCACAATTTGTAACAAATGTCTCAAGACAATGCAAGGTGTTGGTGGAGGGTTGATGTATGGGAACCCTATATGATGTTATGAATGTTTGCTTTGTAAGTTGACAACTTTTACTATATACTTACTGTTTATGTATGTTCATGTATAAATGATATAAAAATAATAATGATGGTTGAGTGAGTTGGGGGAAAATACGTTGGTTAATGGTAATATTTTGAGGATGCTCTTTAAGCATTAGTTAAAAATGTTTGACAGCAATGCAAGGTATTGGTGGTAGGGTGAGATATGAGAGCCCTGTATGATGTTATGCATATTTGTTTTGTAAGTTCACAACTATTTCTATACACTTATTGTTTATGTATGTTCATATATGAGTGATAATTAAAAAAAATTAAAAAGACAAGAACAAAAACAAAAATAAAACCAAATAAATAAATAGATAAAATTGGTTGAGTTTCAGGTTGTGAAGATCCAAGGTGCACCAACACAGAATTTTGGAACCAGTTCCAAGTCTTGTTTTCACGTAACACATGGGAACCCCTCAATTATCTGTTATTAAGGAATTTGTCATTTGTTTGAGGACCTGTATATTTGCCTTCCATTCACCATGTTTTGTAGAAATTTCACATTTATTCCAGTATTTTCGGGGGTATTAAAGACATGACAAGCATAAATTGATTCTTCTGAATAGCTTCTCAGCTCATCAGTTTCTCAAAGGTTTACTCTTGCAAGAATATTAATTGTATAAAAGGTATTCAATAAACACTTGCTTGCTGGATTTATCCACTTGGCTTCTTAACCTATATGAACAAAATCCTTCAATTCTACTATCATTCATGAGCCTGGTTCTAATGTACATATTCTCCAGATGCCTGTAAACATTCTCCAGGTACCTGAAGAGGGAAAACAGTCAGAAAGGATCATTGCCACAGGTACATTCATCATAAAGTACTTAGTATGTCCACAGCAGCACATGGACATCTGTCTATAAACCTTGGTAAATCTAGAGGAAATTTCTTCTTGGGTGAATTCTCAGGTTTTCCTTGTGGGAAAACATAAAGGAGAATAACTGGCATGGAAGGATTCTGGTTCAAAAACAGCATTAACAATCAACTATTTAGAGCAGAGTGTTTTTTTCTGGTTTTGTTTTGTTTTGCTTCTTTAGAACATTTGTTTTATTTTGATAGTGTTACAAGATGTTTTATTAACTACAATGCAAGCTGAAGCATGAAGAAACAATTATTTAAAAACACCAAAGACCCTTACATAGCAAAGATTAAGAACTTGAACACTGCATGCAACTGAATGCTCAAAATTGCACAGTGAGCTGGGAAGGGTACTGGAAGAGAACTTGTATCATCGGTATAAAGGCTGTGGCCACCAGAGGCTCTGAGGGGAGGGAGAGCGAAAAATAGGTGTAATATCGGGGCATTTTCAGGACATTGGAATTGTCCTGCATGATGTTGCAATGACGGATACAGGCCACTATATATTTTCTCATAACCTACAAAACTGCGCGGGACAGAGGGTAAACTATAATGTAAACTATAATCCATGGTTAGTGGCAGTGCTTCAGTATGGGTTTATCAATTGTAACAAATGTACCACACTAATGAAGGATGCTGTTAATGTGGAAAGGCATGGGAGGGGGAGGAGTGGGGTATATGGGGACCCCTATATTTTTTATGTAACACCTATTTAATCAAATATTTCTTTGAAATAAGTAAATAAGTAAAATTAAAATAAAATTTAAAAAAAAGAGTACTGGAATCCTGGCTTCCTAAATGAAGTCTCATAGTTTTTCTACACTGAGTCTGGTCAATTTTTGGTGTTAAGCTTTGTGATTAAATCTTGATTCATAAAAGACCTCTCCAACTATAATGTTACGCGTGTTTTAAGCCAAAAGCCTGCTTTTATGCAGCAGCACTGATTTTGAAATTTGTAAGAATAGATTGGACCAAGGTAATAGCAGAGTATGCCTGAAACAGGTGATCAAATTAAAAAAAAGATTTAATCTCAGTTTCTTTATTATTAATGCATTTTTCCCTTCTCAGATATCATTCTGCAGTGACTTGAGGCAAGCACTCTGTGAAAGTATTTCCATTATGGAAGTCAGTAGAATATGAAGTATAGTCAAGACAAATATCCAAAGATTTGATGAAACCACCATCTTATATATCAATTAGTTATTATCTACTTTTAAAAGATCCAGAGATCAATGAACAGAATAAATAACCCAGAAATAGACAGTGATATATATATGCATTTGTTAGTTGATAAATAATGCTTTGGCAAAGAACAGAGAATGGATTATTTTAAAAATGGAGCTTAAAAATGAGCTATTTGGAAAATTAAAAGTTTACATTTACCTTTTATCATATTAAATAAAAAAGATGTTCTCAATTGAATAAAATGACAGTGTTAAATATAAAAATCAAACTCAATGGGCAAAATGAAACAAAAGATTATTTTTCCACACTCATACTTTTTAAGGGTAGGATTCAAACATAAACTTTATATTTGTTCAATTGAACATAACATTTTCCAGTTGGCTATTTCTAAAATTCTTTATATAAATGTCTAAAATAGAATTTTTACTAAACTACTCTTAGCTCTCACTTAAGATCATTAATTTTCCTTGACATACACTAAATCAGCTGTCTTTCAATCACACGTCTTTATTTTCCCAGATCTGGAAAATGACTTTTGAGTCTTCCCTTTTTTTTCTTCCTTACCAGTCATTTTTCATCCTTTTTTGCTATTTCTTATCACCTTTCCCCATAGTTTTATTATTTTCCTCAGAATTTATTAGTGTTTTCTCATCCTTTTCCTCTGCAGTCCTGTTTTGATTTTCTGACAAGTTAAATCTACTGTTTTTATGTACTTCTTTCCTAAAATATCCTCATTTATATAAATGTTTTGATTTTTCTCACTTATAAAATATATCTGTTCATTACAAAGCACAAAAATATTGAAAATTGTTTAAAAGAAATAAGCACTTGTATGTTTCTTTCCAGCCATTTCCTTTCATGTGTGTTCATGTATATGTGTGAGAGAGACAATTAAGCATGGTCATGGAAATTATGTAATTTTTAAAAATTTTCTAGTTCTATTTTCATAACATTGTATCAGGAATACTATTTATGTCATTAAGGACTCCTCAATAGCAGGAAAATATGCAGCTGAATGGGCACACAGCCATTTATTTAACCTTTTTCTGTGGAGCACTTAGATTGTTTCCAAATTTTCATCATTATAAACAGCAATCAGATGGACATGCATTTACAATGACTTTATGAAAATCTCTGACTGTGTCTAAGAATAAATTTCTAGATTACGGAACATTACTCTCATCTGTATTTTTTCTCATCATGACTTGCTTTTGTTTAGTAGAAAACATAGGTCTTCTTTTATCTCATTTAAAACAAAAATCACACCTTTTAAACTGTTTGCTTCATAAAGTAAGTCTATTTGAGAGAAAAATTTTCCTTTAACTTCTTAAAACCTTACTTTGTATGTGGAATGGATTAGAGATGGCTCCAGATTCTTCACCAGCCTTTCCATCAAAAAGTAGGGTTTATCTCCCTTCTCCTTGAATCTGGGCTGCTGTGATGAATTGCATATGGAGGAAGCTGCACCAGTCCTGCTAAAAGGATTGGTGTTTATTTCCTTGGTTCCTTCGAGCCTCAGCACCATGCTAGCGGTATAAGAAACAAGTTTTCATAATTACCTAGTTCTTGACCTCTTCTTTGACTTGAGCAAGCTTTAGTCAAGCTTTTCTTCTGCCCACATGCCTCACAACTTTGGCTTGCCCCTAGATTTAAACAAGCACTAAGGTACAGAACACTGTCTCACTCCTTAGCCCTTGAAGCTATTTTGAAAATTGGCTGACCACAGAGAAAACTATTTTCTACTGAAGTGCCTTGATTTGCCACCTGCTTATCTCTCCCCTACAAAGTTCCTACAACCCCAAAGGTTTTACAAAGTTCCTACAACCCCTACAAAGTCAAAGAAAACTTTTTTACTGTTTGATTTTGAGATGATGGCATATTTCTAAGATCAGAGTGTCCTTCCTCTTCTAATTGTCTTTTTTTTTTTAATTAATAGACTTTATTTTTTAAGTTTCCAGACAGATAAACTGAACAGATGGTACAGAGTTCCCATATACCACCCCCCAGCCCCCACTAGTTTGCCCTATTATTAACATCTTGCATAAGTGGGGTACAGTTGTTAGAATTGATGAGCCAGTATTGATACATTATTAACTGAAGTCCATAATTTACTTTAGGTTCACTCATTATGTTGTGCAGTTCTATAATTTTTTTAAAAAACAATTTATTGAAGTATATCATTCATACATGAACATGAATAAATTACAAGTGTTCAGTAAACATTGTGAACTTACAAAACAATCATGCATAACATCATACAGGGCTCCCACACATCACCCCACCACAAATACTTTGCATTGTTGTGAAACATTTGTTAACAAATTATGAAAGTGCATTGTCAAAGTATTACTACTAACTATAGTCTGTATCTTACTCCCCTGTACATTTTTTTTAAAGGATCTATTTATTTATTTATTTATTTATTTTTACCTCTCCATTTTTGCTGTTCTTGTGTCCATTTGCTGGGCAACTCTCTGTGTCCATTTCCTGCCCTCTCTTCTCATCCTTCTCCTCCTGTCTTCACTGGGATTTGATCCTTGGAACCTCTGATGTGGGAGAGAGCCATCCTATCACCTGCACCACCTTAGTTCCTAGTTTTTCGTCACGTCTCGTCTTGGCTCTCCTTTGTGTCAATCTCCTGTCATGTCACCATCTTGCTGTGTGGCTCGCAGGGCCTGACGGTGCACCTGCTCATGTGGCCTGGCGGCACACCCACGCGCGGGGCCTGGGGGGCTCACCCGCTTGCAGGGCCTGACAGCGCATCAGCGCACGGGGTCTGGTGGCCCACGTGCCTTCTATATTTTTCTTTTTTTTCTTTTTTACCAGGAGGTCCCAGGGATTGAACCCAGATCCCTCTATATGGGAGACAGACACCCAACCACCCGAGCCACACCCATCCCCCTGCTATATCTCTTAAGGTTGACCAAAGATACTTAGAGTTACAGTCTTTTCCCATACAAGATGTCATATAATAAATCAGGCTTAATTTATCACCAGCATTCTAAAAACCAGACCTAGGGAGAAAAACTACGCCTGGAGACACATGCATGGTTTCTAATATAGTGAATGTTTAGCCTACCCTGATTATCACAAAATCAGGACAGCGAGAATATTCGCATTCTAATAGTCTTTTTGAATAAAGTTGATCCTAACCTAATTCCAGATTTATATTCATTTGACACTGATTGCCTTGCTGGAAAGTCAAGGTTGAGACCATATGGAGAGAGAGGGACCCATCTAAATCCAGACATCATTGCCCAGGCACCAGGGAGTGAGAGAAGGTCTTGTTCTTGACCCTTTAGACCCCTTGCTGCTGGCTAAAGTTGATGTCACAGGCCAGCTGAGCCCCACCTGAAATCTTGATCCACAAAAGAGTAAGTATAAAGTGGTTGTTGTTTTAAGTTACCAAGTTTTTGGATTGTTTGTTGCACAGCAATAAATAGCCAGTACAAGGCCCAATGGTAAATATTGTTTGTTTCTTTTTTTCTTCAATCTTACTTGATAAAAGTAAAAGGCATTATCTCAAGACTTACTGTGGGATCACAGTCAAGCTGTGAGAGTGACCTACATTTTCTTCAGAGGGTCTCTTGGCTTTAAAGCTGGACTGGAGGGCAGTTTGATTTCTAAAGCAGTTCTGCAGTTTCACGTCCAATAAATTTTAGTTCCTCTTCAAAGAGGATTTCTATATAGCTGTGAAGAGATACCTACTCAGAGCTCTACTTTCAAAACCAAGCATATGCAAGTCAGCCCAATTCAGGAAAAAACCTGCAAATCTTCCTCCCAACTCTGGTCCAACTGTTGAGGAAATATAATTAAAATTAAATCTTCTCCTAACCCAGAAAATCTCTCCACAAAAGTAGAAGAGAAAATAAATCACATTAATTACTGAATAAATATTAATCCAGTATGTGATGCATCACAAGAAATCTGCTAAAAAAATTGCAAAGACAAACGGAATGTTCACCTTTTTTATGTAGGTAAGCGGATACAACTCTTTACATACACGTTCTGAAAACGTACCTTGTATCTTGACTGGAGGTAGCTTTGCAATTTGGAGGCAGCTGCCAGCTGAAGTTATGCTTCTCTCTCCTGGGAACTGGGGGAACTGGGTGCTATCTTCTGTGATGACTACATTTCAAAGAAATGGCTTCTGTCTTGGAGGAAACCATGTGTTGTGAGACTGAAGGGACCTCTTCAACATTTGACTTTACACTGTTTCCTTATGCTTATTCTAAGAGTCTTGGCTCTTGATGGTATGTTGGCGCCTTTCTTTTTGATCTTGTCCTTCCTTCCAGTCTCTTCAGTTATTCATTTCCTTGATATTTTCTTCAGATAAAGTATAGAGAGATACATAGTTGCTGAAGCCTGGACTATATACAAAATGACTTTCCCACTCACCAGTGAAGGCAGCTTTGTTAGGAATAGATTTTTTGGGTTAGAGACTTTTCTTTCTCTTATTCGTCTTTAGATGTCAGTCCACTAACTTCTAGATTCTAAGGTTGTGGCTGAACTATTTGATGGCTGAATGATTTTATTAAGGTTTTGTTTGTGTGCATGTGTGTGTGTTTGGTGGAAGCTTGAATACTTTCTTTTTGTACTTAGAATTTAATAATTTGATTAAAACCTTCCTTTAGTTTATCCTGGACCTCAAAGAGCCTGATTTATTTGCAGTTTTGAGACCTTTTTTTATCTAGGTATTGAGAATTGAATCATACCCCCCACAAAAGGCATGTTCAGGTCTCAACCGCTGGTCCTAAGGGTGTGAACATTTGTAAATAGGGCCTTTGAAGGTGTTACTAGCTAAGGTGAGCCCACACTGAAAGGGGCTGGGCCTCAATCCAATATGGCTGAAGTTCTCATAAGGAAAGCAAATTGGGCACAGAAAAGGAAGCCACAGGGAACAGCTGAAAGCTGGAAGGGAACAGAACCAGGGAGAGAGAGGGAAAGACTCTGCCATGTACAATGACATATGACAGAAAAGCCAAAGATTGCTGGCAGCCAGAAGATACTGAATCCCCATGAAGAGAGCATTCTAGCCTCTGAAACTGTGAGCCTCACTTTCATGGTTGGCGCCCTCCAAGGCCTGGGATAGGAAGATTCCAACCCATGCAGAGGCCTCCTGCAGTTTTTGTGGCACAGAGAATGTCCTTCTGAGGCATCACAGGTGGACAGCTGTCTCCCCTGCCCTCTTCCAGGACTGTTTGTGAAGCAGGTGGGCCCATGGAGCTTCAGGCCTGACCTCAGGCCTGGTCACCACAAAACTTCTGCTTCTCTTTACACTCAGGGTGGAACACAGTGCTTCTCTTCCTTCCTTGATTGTGGTAAAGACAGGAGATTTTCAGAAAACAAAACAAAACAAAACAAAACAAAACAAAACAAAACAAAAATCTCCAGGCTCTGCCTGTTGGCAGGGCCCCAGCTCCTGCTATACACTGAATTAGTAGTTGGGTCAGAGAAGAAAGCAGGGGATTGTGGGATACTTCCCAGGCAGCTGTCCCTGGAAATACTTCTCAGGACAATGAGAGAAGTTTGTGAATTTGAAATAGAAGGCCTATAATAGAGGTCTTACAAAATAGAACATTATTCCAAGGAAATGCTAATAGATGTCAGGAACTGAAAGCAGTGAATTACCTCAACGATTTCTCAAGGTAAGGAAGGAGGTGGAGAGGGGCAGGTAAAACTATTACAAAGACAGGTGAAGAGGTCACTTCGGGGCTCAGGGGAAAGAATGCTGTGGGCGTGAGGGCAACCTTAGAGAAGGCACGGTGCCCACAGCTCCCTCGTGCCATTCTTGACAGCAAAGGCTTTTAAGCCAGAGGGTAAGATGACATTTTTGTTCAGAAAACTAACTCTGAGAGGGATGATCTGAGATAAAATTGCAGTAGAAACACCACAGGCTCTTGAATCAGGGTGCTATATATGTTTATTAAAAATACACACACATATTTATCTCTTTGAGACTCAGTGTGTTCATAATTTAAATAAGGCTCATAATATCTAATTCATAGAATCAATGAGGAAAAGTGCCATACAATAAAGGGCACATTTCTCACTCTTGTCTCTTCCTGTTGGATTGTAATTCCTTTAAAGCAAAAGCAGGGTCTTATCCATCCTTGTATCCCAAATACTTTGCATAAAATAGTGCTTTTGAAAAGTATGAGGGAGTCATGTTGGATATAGAATCAGCAGAAGGGCATCATTGTGGGAGCAGCTTGTGGTAGAGGATGAAAGAGAGAGCAGATTGATATTCTATTTTGGGTGGAAAAGTAGATTGAAGAGCCAATTTTGATATATAATTTATTATATGCCCAGTATCGAGCTAAGAACTTTACATATATTAACTCAATTTATCTTCACAACAACCCTAGGAGTCACACACTATTGTTGTCCTCGTTTTACAGATGAGAACTATGAAACATAATGGAATTAAGTAACCTGCCTAAGAGCCTGCAGTTATGATTGGCAGAGCCAGGATTCAAACACAGCTGTAAGACTCTAAAACTGAGTCCCCAAACACTAAAACATATTGTTTCTGGCTGACACGGTGATAGGTTTACCTGAAGCATGAATGCTTTGAAAATATTAAAATATATTTTTAAAAATATAATGGGCACATGATTCACTGATTTTCTCATGTGAAAAAATGATAATCAAAAGCTAATAACTTGAGAAATCGTCATATTTATTTTTCTTTAAGTATCAATTATTTAAAGAAATCTTCAATGTACTGAGTCCTACTCTTATTATTGGGTAATCAATGAGCTAACTATTGAGTACCATCTAAAAGCTCTACTTTACCATGCTGTTAAAAGTTCATTCAGAGGTGAAGACTTCTGGAACAGCACATTTCCCAAAGAACTAGAAATTTCATGTGCTGTAATATTAGTACTTAAAGCTTTTCTAAAAAATGGACTGAAGGAATAAATGTAAAGCATTTCAAATTTATATCCTAAAGCAATTATCTAAATCTTGCTAAGATAAAAAATGTTTTTGTTTTAGATGTTAATGATAAAATTTCAAAACTATATTTATATTTCTCTTAAATCAGCACAAAATCCATTTTCCGGGGCTTTATAATTAATCATAAAATAAACTTTTGATAAGATTCACAATAAATACCTGATGGATGAGGGAAAATCATAGCTTTAGCATTCTATTCAATATTTTTGCGTATTTTATTCAAGTGTGTATTTTGCACCCAAACCCAAATAATTTTAAGGAAGTATATTATAAAAACGGAGAAGAGTCAGCATTTATTGAATCTAGCATTAGGCTAGTGGCTTTATATAGTTTATATTTTTCTTTCCTACAATAACTCTACTCATTAAGAGAGGTTTAGGAGCTTTCCTAAATTCACAAAGTTGATTGGTGGCAGGCATGGGAATCTTTTCTCATTTGTGTCTTTGAAAGGCTAGCTGTCTTTGCAGTCTACATGTTGCCTTTCCTTTGTACAGCAAGTTTAATGTTTCAAATTTATCAATACAAAAATGCTTCAGCAGCACATGCACTAAAATTGGAACGATACAGAGATTAGCGTGGCCCCTGGGCAAGGATGACATGCAGATTCGTAAAATATTCCATATGTTTTATTTTGGTGTCAGTATTTCAATAAGGTTTTGATTAAGGACTAAAAAAATGCTTGGGTCTCACCTTTTATCCCTATCTGATTATTGGAAAGAGATAGGTGAGGAAATTGAGGTTAGATTATATAATTTGCCTGAAGTTGTAAAGCAAGTACTTGTAAAGTGAGGGCTTAAAACCATGCTCTCTTCTCCATGTATTGTTTTCTATTGCATCACATTATTTTTCCATAAAACTACATTATAAAACTACATTATAAAATTTATTCTTGAACACGATTTGCCACACCCATGAATTGAACTATTTGCTAATTCCTAGTGCAGCTCTTCAAGATATTAAAGTCTTTTTGCATGTGAATTATTCAGGTTTCTAGACAACGTTGTAAGGAGCCTGTTATCCTGGTTGATAAAATTTGTCTTGAAGATTATAAGAATGTTTTCCTTCCTCTCTGTTATTACGTACAAAGGAATTTGAACTATCCCTTTAGTCAATGGGGCATCCCTACAAGGATTATGGGTAGGGCATGATGGGACAAGACTTGTATTTTAGAAAGAGCTGAGATAGTAGTATGGAAGAGAAATGGAGGGAGAAGATTCTACAGGCAGAGACACAAGTCTAGATGGTATTTTCAACCATATACAAAAGAGGTGAGATGGCATTTATGTGTGGAAAGGTAGGGAAGGATTTTAGAGATACTCACAAGGTGGTGCAATAAGTGGGTCTAGCAGATTTATAATTCTCTTTTGAAGGAAAAAAGAGTGAAATAATAGAGTTTGGGAAATTCAGGGGAGCTTTCTAGGTAAAAAAAAATTATAATAATTGATGAAAAAATGGAATTTAGAAGATTGGGCCTCTAGGTTTCTTCTCTAAGGAGCTCTGTTGGTTTGGTTTTATTTCTGCTGTTAAAAGTGTTTTCGCCTAAGGGGGCAGAAAAGTCTAAAATGAATTAAAATTTAACTATTGAAAAATCACCAATACTAGAAAAAGAAACGAAACTTTCTCATACTAACAGAAGGTAAGCATGTAATTTTCACATACAAAGGTCAGTTAATAAACTAGACATTGCTAAAGAAAATCTACCCTGAAAGGAAAAAGCATGAACTATAAAGCCAGAGATTCCTTAGTTTTTTACCTGAATCTATGGGTAATCAATGAACTCTTCCAAGGTATTTTCATCTGTGAATTGAACTAATCACATTATCAATTTCATTGGATAGCTTTGAAAAATTAATGATATAATTAATATAAAGCACAAGAGTGCCTGGCACATAATATGTGTCCTCAAAACATTAGCTACTATTATTAATTAACATTTCTCAGAGGTAGAAACATATATTCAGCTATGGAAAGTTTTTAAAGACATGGCTATTACATACATAATACTTATCATATACTAGATTTGTTGGAATCTTCAGTACTATCTTAATAAATTATAAACATATTATCTACATTAAATATTAGTATATGAATTCAATGATGATTATAAGGCATACCACTGTTACGTGATGTAGAGTATTTTATAGCCTCAAAAATAAATGATGAATCTATTTTTATTTTTAAAATGTGCCCTTGATATTTTTAAAATTGGAAAACTGAAAATGTCAGGTTTTTACAAACATTACAGTTTACAGATGAATAAAACAAAACTATCGGAGAATAATGAAAAATATCAAATTACTATAAAAAGGCACAATTTATTAAAACAAGTGACATAAAACAAACAAAGCATAGTTATGATAGATAAATTTACATATAAACTTTGACATTGAATTTTCAGTTGCATCACTTTTGGGGGGGAATACAAAAATACAGTATTCCCCCCAAGAATGGGACAATAAGTAGGAAATTCATCATTAGACAGAATGGAAATGACAGTTATGACTTAGGTATCCTCACATCCATATAGAAGCAGATGAATCTCACAAAGGAGAACAATTTTTTTTAAGCACAAAATCTAAGACACTTTTCTGTCCTTTTGTTATTTATATTGATAAAAGACCCAAGTCTGTACTCAAAGTGTTATTAAAATATTTACATACATAGATAATTTTCTGTTGAAATGCACCCTTCGTCTCCAACTCTAAAAACTTAAGAGGAAAAAGAGAAAAGCACTTTCCTGAATTTAATGTTTCTTAGTCCGTGGTTTTATCTTTCTTCTTAATACAGCTCTGCAGCCTGGGAAAAGTAGTTTGAATGCAAAGCCCCTTTACAAAATATCTGCCTCTTAAAAGATGTTAATTTAATATACAAGAAAAGGAAGGCCTCTGGGGAAAGAGGATAAAGGAGTTTAGGATTTCTAACTCCTAGGCTGAAAAACGGGATAGCAAAAAGCCATTTAGTTTCCTTTACACTGCTGATTAAAGCCTTTCATTTGAACTTTCATTATAAATGGAGTGCATTAATCTCTAAGCTGTTTTTAAACCATTAATATTAACCTTCTTCAATCTTATCCCCGATTCCCCTGAATAGCAATAGTTAAGTTCTATTTACTTGGTGTAATGGATCAGTATTTCATTTTAAATAGAACCATATAAGCTCATCTCTATTTATGTGAGATATAAACATCAAGCTCATCTACATACATAATGCTCAGTCATAGTAAAATCCCAATTGTGAAATAACACAGTCTTGAATGTCCTTTGAAGTAACTGATAAAAAGAATAGATGCATGCACCATTTTAGGAAACAAATTACTGTACTTCTTAGAACAATCAAAAAAGTGTGTGTACTATCTCAGTCTGCAGAAATAGCTTATAGAATCATAAATACAGTTCTTGTAATTAATGTTAGGCAATTAAGAATGGAAAATCAATGTTCCTTTGAGTTTGGTTTTCAGATCATAGGGAACAGTTTAGTTACTTGCATGGCTTTATAGGTAAAGTAAAAAAAAGTTCATAACTACACATACTGACTTTTGGAGTACACGCTCGGTGACTTCTTCTCCATGTGGTAACTTTTTTGGGTGGTGCGATGGGAAGGTATCGAGTACCTGTAGCTACTACTGCTCTGACCATTGCAACAAAATACACAACAGAGCAGTGCTCCTCCAACAATCAGTACCAGCGCCGTGGTCCAGCCTATGTACAGGGCATCTCCAAGCTCACGTTTCTGTGCAACATTTACTACGGGGTTGTAGAAATCTCTGATGATGGAATTGGCCACCCAACTCACGGGGATGAGTACCACAATGCCTGTGATAATGAAGACGATCCCAGCCACCAGCAGGATGTGACCCTTCACCTTCTCGTCCTCCCCAGTGCACCTGGTGCACTTCATGCCAAGGACGGCCGTCATGAAAGCCAGAAAGGACAGCACTGAAGCGGCACACATCAGTCCTCTCGATGCTTGTAGGTCCGGAGGAAGAGCCAGCAGGGAATCGTAGATTTTGCATTGCATCCTGATGTTGGCATGCCTCATGCAATTCATCCACAGTCCTTCCCAGAGGCTTTCAAAAACCACAATGTTGCTTCCAATGAAGGCAGACACTCTCCACTGAGGCATGACAGTGACAGCCACTGTCCCCACCATGCCAACACCACCAAGCATCAGTCCAGCAATTTGCAGGGCGTAGCTTGCCATTATCCTCTGGGCTGGGTTCTACCTGACGAGTGCCGACTCTGAAGCAAGTTTTTCTGTTCTCCAGGAGAAAATAGTTTTCTTCTAGTAATAAACTCAGGAACCCAGTGGTTTTTCAAGTAAGAGCTGCTTTGCTACTTCTAGCAAGATTAAATCTACTGTTGGCTGGCTGAGGTGCCCCCCCTATTGACTAGAACAGGTAAACTTACAAATCAGGTGTGGCAACTTTCTCAGCCAATAAGGGGAATGGTAACAACCCAGGTGTGTCTAAACCGACAAGAGATACTTGGAACGGCTGGATCTGCACATAAACATTCTTTGTACTTCTCCTTTTCCCAAGAAGACAGGAGTACATTTACCTGTGGGCATAACTACGAACATTTGCACAATCATCAAGAAATATGCCAATCCTGTGGGGCAGGAAAAGTACACACTGTACGGGCAATTCTGAAACTCTTAGAGCTGCTGTGACCTACGTATGAAATAAAATATCTGCCTAAGAGATCTGCTTGGACTGTCCAAATGCCAAAGTGAAAGGAGAGTAGGGGCTTGATAGATTGCTCAGACCTGGGAAACCACATTCTTTGGGATACATGTGATTCAAGTGGTTGATTTAATTTGCCTACAACCTCAAAGCAAGCACTACTGGGGTGAAATCAAGGAAGAGATCATGCCAAAGGACAAAATGAGGCAAAAATAATTAAAGCACACAAGGTTATCCTCCTCCTTGGCACCAAAAACACATTGCTTTTTTTAATCCAGGAAAACTACTTCTTGGTATATTTCTGATAATCTGGATTTATAGGGGGAAAAATTGCAAAAAAAAACACACAAAAAACCCAAAAAACGAGTCAGTTGCTTTCTTTATGTTTTACGCTCTATAAAACTTAAATGATGAAGTGATTTACAGCTTGTTAGTTTTTGTGGCTCAATTTTTTCTGCCCTGCCTCTCTAGGCTGATAGAACTAGAATTCTGCAGATAGAATGAGAGTCCTGGGTTTATGCCAATAGCTGTTATTTCTAAATGAAATATTTACAGGACAAGGCAACTATATTCTTTGAACTGAATTATATTAGGTGTTAACCATAAATTAGTCTTTCCTACCTTTTAGAACCAAGCCTGGTTTGTTCAAAGAACCCTGCAGGAATAAATAGGAGCCTCTAAATGTAATGTAATTTGATATGTCTCTTCTGAAAGTAATGATGATGAAATCACTGGTGCTAAAATAAACATACACCTTTATTTGGGAAAACTCCAGTAGCAGTTTTCTGCTGGAGATCACCTTGAGCCCTCTGTCCTTCCTTTTGAAAAATCAAGATGCACTTTAATTTTCTTTCACCTTAATATCACAAAAATGAACTTTTCCTAACAATTTTACATTCTCTCCATTTCCTTGTACAACCTTAAATCCGAATGTGGAAGAAAGTGTTTTCTGCTCACTTATTAAACTTTGAAAGTTTAATGGTCCAAAAAATCTGAGTGATTTATGGAGATTATTGAAACAAAAATGGTACATGGTATGAAGGGAAAGAAGATGCCAAAGTAAACTGCCTTCTAAAAATAAAAGTAAAAAGAGAATATGTTGTAATCAAGTTTTTGTTATTTATTAGACTGGGCATCCCAGAAGTAAGAAAAATTTAAAGCTTGATCTTTTTGGTGATTTTCTCATTTGTTCACCTGCTAAGTGTTAAATTATAGTGTGTTCCTTAGGCTGACTTAGAAAATATCTAGCATTTTCTTCTTCAGGCCTGTAACAGATTTGTTGTGGTGAGGGCAAAAAGGTTAAACTTGGAAAAATAATCTGCATATTCTCAAAATAAGTGTTAAAAACCCAAGCAGTAGATATTTCTTATCATTCACTGCCAACTTGAGAAATGGGAATGACAGAGTTGTCAAACAAAAAAGGAATCACCTATTAGGTGGAAACAATGAAAAAAAATGAGAAAAACATAATCTCAAGGACATAGTTTAGCCTTCGCAGTCTTTTCTACAGTCCTGTGTGACAAATATGTCACATATAAAAATAGGAAAACATGAGACAGAAACAGGCATCTAAGTATATGGGAGCCTCTGGTTTCACAGAATCTGCCTGGTAGGTATACACTGATTTGTCCTGGGGTTTGTGTATGATCAAATTTCCCTTCCCTTCAGCATTGAACTTTACCTGGAACTTATCTCATCCCAAAATCTTTTCCTCATTTCAAAAATGTTAGGGACTTAACTATTCACATCTTCTTAGCCAAAAGATCACAATCTGATTGGGAAAGCAGCTCTAGGTTAACATTAGAATATTTCTAGAGTTAACTGCTCTAGCCCAGAGCCTCAAGGTTTCTTATCAGACAAAGATCAGTTAAATGATGGTATTTTGAAATAGCCATGCCCTAAAAGTCATGGGAAATCAGGTAAGACAGAGGCTGAATGCTAATACCAAGTTTTTTTAGGGATAGAGAAGCTTAAATTCAGAGACATAAAGTCAAGTGTAACTGCTTAACTCCTTTTCTGTTCTACTGGGATGGTTAACTTGGCTGCAAAATTCAGGTAGCAACAATGGGCAGAGAATTAGCAGATTAATGGTTTTCTCGCTATTCTTTAATTTAGAATTTTAGGGCAACCTCTATAGAATTCTATAATTTGTACTTCCTTTTCCATGAAAGAATCAATATACTACCAAGACTCTAAGAGAGAAGGAGTGCTCATGTTGACCTGCAATGCTTCTCCATCACAGGCTCACTATTGTCTAGACCAGCACTGGCATGAATTAAGTTTAGCATTTAAATGTACAAAATTAATTCAGGCCTGAGAACTCCATAACACATGAAATTTCTTCCCCTTTATAAATGATGACAAGCAATGTCACTGTTAGACTGCCCTTTTTTGTCATCCGTATCCTTACTCTGATTAATCCTCAATCAAACACAATTTCTCAGTTAATTAATTCTTCTCAGTGTTTGAGTCTATGCTTCTGTTCATCTAGCACTTGCCAATTTCTACTGCTTTCTGAATTTATTTGTGTATTTTTCTCTGTTTTGTTGACAATTTTTAACTTGTATTTATTTTTAATGATCTTTCATTGTCAATTTACCTACTTGGCTGGTCATCTTGTCCTGAGAAAACAAGTGAACTAATTCAACAGATCTCTTTGTTTGTTGTTCCCAAAATAGTTTTGTGCAAAATTACTATGGGTTTTCTTGAACCAGTATCCTATTTGTCCTTCATGATGGCCAGCTGCCCTTCATGGTTTCCATTCTCAAAGTTCTATGTCCATCAGCAGTCCTCCATATTTGCAACCTTTCCGTGAAAGATTTTCCATTGTTCTGCTTAAAAAATGAACTGCAGATTTTTGCCACTCTTCTGAAATAGAAATTGTCTAGCTCCTAACAGCCCAAGGGATTAAATTTGGGTAATTCTGAAGGTTCTATTCCTATTGCTTCAGCAGTTTATTTGCATCTTATTTTTGGGGGTCAGGATAAAAAAAAATGGTGAACATAAATAAAAAATAGGCAATGAAAATATCCATTACTGAAATGTGTTTACCTTTCTTCCACTTTTCATTGCATTTTTAAAAATTAAAATCTGAGTGTGGGGTGAATCCTGATATGTTTTGGTAGACAGATTTGTGTGCTTTCAAGAGTGTAGTTTATTTGATATCCACATTAAAGGATTGGAAACCCAGGGGAAAACATGTTTAAAAAACAAAACAAACAAACAAAAAAACAGCTCCATACTCAGGGATTTTTTTTCTCTAAATCAATGAGTAATTTGTATGGACAGAATTAACATGAACCTCCCTCATTCTAATTATTTGGGAAAAATTTAAAAAGGAGATGGAATTTCCCTTTAATAACAGTAGCTACTGAGTATTGAACGTCTTCTTTGTGACAGGTTCCTTACATGCACGTTATATTTAAATACCTTTAGAAGACAAGGGTTATAACTACCTTTTTATAACTGAATAAATTCCGATTCAAGGGAGACTGAGCCTTTTCTAAGGTCACACATCTTTTGCTTGCTGAATCCACAGAAAATGAAACCAGATTTGAATATAAAGCCTGTGCTTTTTCCTGTAATAGCCTACTATCTACTCAAAGGAAAACAGAGAAAGGGAATTTATTATACTGGTACATATGGTCACAGTTAATGAAGAAACAAAATGTGTTCAACACAGTTTTTCCACACTTAGCACATTGTTAAAAACTATTTGTGTGGCCAAACTTGGTAATTCTTTCTGAAATACCTTATGCACTAAAATTTGAAATATATGTGTTTAGATAACTTTATTCAGAAAAGACTCTGTTAGGGAAAACTTGGAGATTCCACCATCATTGTTTCTTATTTAGGCTTCAAGAGGTCACCAGTCCTGATATCACCACAGGCATCCCTTTTTCATCAGTCTCTGGTTCCCTTTTCCAGCCTGATGGTTACTTAATTACGGACAAAGCCATGGTGTTTACTGATCTTACCACCACTGAACATGTATTTGCCTAAAATAAGAACCAAATAGTAGGGTAATGAAGTGAGCAATTTCATGAATCAATGCACTCAGCTCACTGTCATATAGGGAAACTTTCCTTTATGTTTTGTAGGGAATTATTAGTGACCAGTAGAGGTATGATGACATAGTTTCCTTTACTAGTCCATTAGGATTATCCTTTTCAGTAACTCACGAACAGTTCTTTTCTACCTTTCACCAAAGGCCAAAATAAAAACATTAATTAAGTTATAAAACTCTCTTCCATACAATTAAGTTTGGCGTTCCTTGAAAAACAAATGAAGAAAAACAAAGACTCTCTTAATCTCATACAATAATCGTTTCTACTGAAATGCTAAGGTTGATGTGCAGCCTGAGTGAGTAGAACAAAGGGTCATCATGGCTCTGAAGAAAAGAAACAAATTTCTGGCCAGGCAGAGACATTAATTAGTGGGGAAAAATGTTGACCTCCAATAATGAATAGGATCCAAAAAGAGCATTTCTCATAATTTTATTTTGAAATCACAGTGATTCATATCAGGTTTAAGTCAGGTTAATTACCAAAAGGAAACAAAAAGAAAAAGCATGTAGGAAAATATTTTTAATATGGCTATACATGCTTAATATAATACATTTTCATAAATAGTACTCAATAATATTATTCTAATCCTAAAATACTCAATAATTATTATGTTATATTACTAATTTAAATTAGGTGATGTAATTAACTAATTAGCTAGCTGATCAATTGATTATATGATTTGATCTCCCCAACAAACTTATTAGGCCAGTACAATTATTACATCAATCTTACTGGAGAAAAAAGAGACTTACGAAGTTTAAATAACCAGTCCAAGGTCACATGACTAACATGTGGAAAGGTCAGTGAAGGAACCTAAAATCTGTCTGAATCCCAAGGTCATACTCTTGACCTACTATGTGCTATAAATCATTAGAGACCCATCTCTATACCCAACTGACTTACTGCATCATTTTATAGCATTATCTCTTGTACTGTCTACATGTTGGTAGAGCAAGAGGTGTTTTCTGGAGCAGGACAAAGAGAGATAATGTTTTTCCATTTCCTATAGCAAAAAACATTGCACAAAATGAGATATCATAAGCAGAAATTTATGAGTGAAAAAGCCACATACACATAAAATACACACACACACACACACAAAGTCCTTCTGAACAAACAATGAATATGTGATCACAAGAAATGTTTTTCCCTTGTAAAGTTGGAGTTAACAGGACAGGGAAAAGTAATTAACCAGGCAAATAGAGCTAAGCCATGTTACTGATTAATTTACAAAACAATTAACTTTCCACTTAAAATTCAAATTAAGATTCTGTCTGCCTTAGGCAAACCAGTGTTCGAAAATTTTAATAGGGTTAGACATTAAGTGCCTTACTTAAAACCAACTTCAGACCACACTGGCTAAGAATATTATTAGAACAAGTACAATATGGCATTCTTGGTTTTCAGTTATTAGAAAAAGAAAGAATATGGTACATATTTTTATTACAATATTACAACATGCTGGACTTTATATCTTTGCAATGAAACTACGAGGAAAATTAGAAGTTGTAAAAATTCTTGTCTCAAATAATACAAATTTTAAATAATTTTTATAAAATTTTCAGGATTATGTCTCATAAAATATCTTCTGAACTCTACTTTTCCAATAAGTCAACATGTATTCTATGGACCAGGCACTCTAATAGACTCTGGGAAGCAAGAACTATAAGAATTTATATATATAGAACACTGAGGTGGCAATGTGAAAAAGAACTGCTGGATTATTAATTTTGTCATATTAAGCCAGGTCATTACAAAGTATGATAATTTCAGTCCATGACTATACAATTTAAAAGATACCAGATTTACCTGCTTGAGCATGATAAACAAAAGTTGATCCCCTAACCCTTTCTGGATTGTCTACTGGAAGGAGTTGTAAGACACTAACATATATTGGCTCTGAGAACATTTGGCTATAGCACCTATGTGATTTTACATTCTGACGGTGCTATTGCAATACTCCAGACTGCATTGTCCTCAAGGGCAGGAGCCTTGTCGTTTCTTTACATCCCCAGAGTCTGCCCAGCACAGAGACCATAGAAAACTGGATAATTATGTTCTAAACTGAGTCAGGGCCATGATTTGGTGCAGATTTGTTCATTGGTCATGTTTTACTCAAGGTCAGTGATCCAAACCATTGTTTTCACCTCAATAAAGCACACCATTAACTACCCAAACAGGTGAGAAGAACAATCTAAAAAAAAAAAAAAAGCAGTAAAAATCGAGCAGCTCTAAGGGAGTTTGGAATGTTAGGATGAAATCAAACACCCCATGAAAAGCACTGCCTGGAGCGAGTAAACATCAAACAGAAGAAATTGACTGCCCTTGGTATTCACAGGCACTTCCGGGTTCTACACTCAGTCTCCTTATGTTGCCTCCTCTCTGACCTTTGTTACTGATACCTTCTTTAGGATTCCTGCCAAGGAGACCTGTGATTATCTGACTGGCTTCTGGATCGTTCTCTCAGTTCTAATCTCATATCAGCCCTCTGGTCTCTCATACCTTCCTGCAGTATTTATTCCTGTGTTAACAAACTGGTTGGATCTTCCCTGCCAGGCCTCCCTCCAGGCAAAGAACTAGAAACAGGGAAGGGTGCACTTCCTCTGTACATGGTGGCCGGTTGGAACGTTAGACCAGGAAGTGGTCTGAACAGTCATCTGGTACAATCCTCATTCTATAGATAAGGAGACCAGAAGTTTTATGAGGGCAGAAACTCATCCTTGTATCAAGGAACTCCCATAACACTTTATTCATACAAAGCACTCAGTACTTACCTAATGCCACACAGAGAGTGCTGACGCCTCTATGCCCCAGTTCTTGACGTCTCTATGGTGACTCGGGGTAACTAGGACACTGAAGCCAAGAAAATCAACTGTGGCTTATTTACGCATTTGTCTACTTTTTGTTTGTTTATTTATTTATTTAATTTTTGTCTGCTCCGCTAGAATGTAAGCATTATGGACAAAGTGACTTTGCCTTTTCACTATTTATTTTCAGGTACGAGAATATCATTTGTTCATAGCAAAAGTCAATACCTGAGCAGAAAAGAATCTAAAATAATACTTAGCTTTGGCTCTATTAGCCCCATCACTACAAATTTAGATACACCTCCTCTAAGAGGTAAAAATAACATTCCCAGATGGCCCATGTATTTTGCTTCAACTTTCTTCAATTTTCCTAAGTATTACCTGAAAATATACTTCTATTTTATCATCTACTCAGCCTCCCTTCTCTCTTCTCAGTATACAAATTCCCATTTTTCTAATGCTTACTATAATTGGTTTAATACTTCTCCAATTATCATGGTAAATATTGGTACCCTGGGAGTTTATACTCCCATTTTTTTTTTGTTTAACATATAATTTTAATATACAGGATAATTATCAATTATAAATATTATTTTCTAAATATATTAATGAAAATTATCAGAAAAAAAGATACAATATAGGATATTAAGTAATTAATAAAAAATAATATCCTTATATACATGTATATATATTCAATTTTAGAAAGAACTTGTATATATATTTTATACATGTTCTCATTGGATAAGTAAAATTTATTCCCCTGCTACTTCTTTCGAGATTGTTAGATGTCTTGGGGAAAGTTAGTTTTCTTGAGCATCTTTAAATTGGAATTCTTATAAGTTAACCATGTTGCCAGAAATAGCATTTCATTTAGAAGGAGCATTAAACTACTTAAATAGTAGTCTCAACTGGCATCAGCCTACCTTTATCAATTTGCCTTGTGGTGATTTATTCTGATCTCAGAAATGAAAGAGAAAGAACTTCAGCTATAAGTGAGTTAATGGGAAGTCCTTCAGTGAGCTGTTATCTGAGACTTATTTGGTTCCCAATGAACAAACTAACTTAAATTTAAAACTTGGAGCAGTAACTTTATTTGGAAATAATTAGAAATTTTCATGGACTGCTATTTGTATGCATGTTTCCCTTAGTTTTCAATCAGATTTTGTTCAAATTTCATTCAATTTTGAACAACTGTTTTTAGAGTTAGGAAAACAGAAAAAAAAAATTTAAATATATCTTTGGTATATCAAATTGTTAGTGGTGGCTATCTCTGGGATAGTAACCCAGATGTGTTTATGTGTATGTGGGAAGAAGCCTGAAAGGTTAGGGTGTCATAAAGAAAGGGTTTTCAGATTTTACTGTGTATATTTCTATGCTGTTTGAATATTATACATTAAAATATATTCATTCATTCTTTCTGTAATAAAAATAACAATTTTGCATGTGACATCTGTTTAAATAAAAATAATTGCACAATCTCTTCAAATAGAATTCTTATTTACCCATCACTTGAAATTCAGATTCACATTCAGATAGCATTTATTGAAACTCTATCACATGCCAGAACCATTACATAAACTATTGTAATTGAATTAGTCAATGCCTTAATTTGGAAATGACAAATCCCAATTGACATTAATCCTTGCCATAAAAATGGTCTATGCTGAAAGTTTCACAAAGTAAGGTATCTCCTCACAAAGCAATTTACAACTGACTCTTCTGTTTTATAGCAGAAACCATCCAGAATAGAATAGAAGCTTACAATGAGTGGACTAGAGTAAGACAGCAGCCCATGTGGAATTTGACACCCCCAAATCCTGCTCTTGCAGACTATGACTTAATTTTGCATTTTACTGTGCTTTATCCATACAGATGTTTGTTATGTTCTATGCCATCACCACCATCTTTGACTCTGTGGTTGAAATCCCAATTACAATGAACCCTTTGTATAAGGCACTTTTCTTTATAGAAAATGTAAAATAACTCAACAAAATTCAATTCTGGGAAACCCTCAAGTCTGTTTTCCATTTAAAGAGAAAGTTTCCTGCCATAAAGAACTCCAACAGCTAACAGCTTGAGTCAAATGTCATTTTAAGTCATTTATTTGTTTATTCCTTCATTAATCCATCAAATGTTGATAACACAGTAGCTACAGGGCAGGCTCTGTCCTAAGCACTGGTGCCTAAACTGTGAAGATGCCACAATTCCTACCTCAAAGAGCTTATAGGCTAATTAGGTGGAAAAGTGGCTGTGAACATGACTCTTGTTTAGAAACCAATCTTTCAGTTGGTTCTAAGATCACAGGATTTCTGATAAGGTGCCTCAAACACAAATGCCTTCAGAGGCAGGGAGGGAACAGCAAGGAGTAAAGCAGGACAGGTGAGGAAGTGCATGCTCTCCAAAGGAGCAAAGGCTACCCACATCCAGCTGATTTTTATCATGCAGGAGTATAGTTCACTGCTACTAGATCTTTCCATTTATAGAAAGAAGTCAAAAGTTGAGGTTTTAAATGAAACCTTCTGATCTCTAATGTTTCCAGCATTGTGGTTGCTGAGCAAAATGTATAGGACAAATTGGGTACAAGGGCTGCCAGTCTCCAACCTCTTGTCAAGACTCAGTGGCTACGAGGTATCGATTGCCATCAAGAAAGTCCTTACCTGAGTGGTCACTAAACACACCCATGTTTCTCTTTCTCCAACACCAGGAGAGCAGCACCTGCTTCCGACCTCCATGGAATGCTATAAGAATTAATGGCCCCGTGAGAGACTTAGATTTTGGATAAAGGAACTGTATAAACAAACATTGTGCTCACTAATATTATGTGTTACCCTGAAGAGTTGTACTAGCAGTCCCAAACCATGCCAAGTTTAGTTCTGCGTGCTGCACAAACACAGTGAAGGAGAAAGCACTTAATGCTATTCAATACCAGCTTCTAGGTCTTAGCTCTACATAACCCAACCACAATGTATTTGTTTTTGTAAACCACCTACGGCAGTTTAAAAGGCTCCTGAGAAAAATGTTAAATTTGTTTTCTAAAACAGTCTTTATTTTAAAAGGGAATCCATAATTTTCAAGGTGCTCATACTATATTATCCATGTAGATAAAATTGTGGGGACTTGAAATACAGTCTGAAATGTGAGGAAAGGAGATTAGCTAGAACTTGTTCAAGTTCTCCCATGGAACGCAAGCATATTAAGACTTTCCACTGCCATATGATACTTTGCCTGGTGGAAATGACAGTGATTGAGTAACCTTCTGCTGATTTTGCTACCGCTTAGCAACCCGAAGAACAAGGAAATGGACATAACAAAGGCAGCCTCCAAAGATTCACTTTTCCCCCAACAGAAATTCTGTTTTGATAACACCATTGGTCAGACAAAACCCATATTTACTTGTGCCACTGAACTTCATGCTTTCTCTGGTTTCTCTGGTTCTACCAGTGCTTAGGAAACAGAAGCCAATGTCGCGTGTTGGCCTGGCTGGTAGCTTGAGACCCGCTCTGCTACTCAACGTCATCTTCATTTTTCTCCTTTGAGTATTACACCACTGCTCATGACAAAGATATATTCCAAAAAGATCTGGACTATCCAGTGTTGAACAGGGGAAAATAGCATATGAAGGATAAATAATACAATCCAATCACTCTCACCATCCAGTATTTTTTTTTTTTTTTAATGTTCTCTCAAGAATTGTGTATGAGGGAATAAAATTAAACAAGACTACCTTTCTTTCAACAAATAGAGACAGATATCTGACTGACTTAATATCTGGCTCCAGTGGGTTGCTGGGGAACTCTACCCTGATTAGGAAGAGTTTTGTCTGTGCCCCAAGTTACACCATAGGAGTAAATAAAAGATGTTGGCCTTGCTCTTGAGTCAAACACAGGATTCTTAAGCTTTTCAATCAAGTCTATTGTGTAGCATTGTCCCCCTATGTGTAGCAATTCGATAACAAAGGTTCTGCCTCAAGAGTCAGAAATTTCAAGACCCCAGGAAAATTGGCTCCCTAATAACACACATACTATATAGCTACTTTCACTTTTATGGAAAAAAATACTTTGCTAGAGACCAAAAAAAAAAAAAAAAAAATTCTTAAGCTCTTTTACTAAAATTTGGGAATTTTTCATGTAGTTCAACATATGAAATGTCCAGTTTTGGAGACAATTTAATAAGTATTTTTAAACATTGCTATCAATGTATAATATTAAGGCAATTCAAAATTCACAGGGCAAATAGAAATATTTCCTGTATCTTTTAGAAATATTTTCTACATTTTCCTATAATTAAATTGTGCAATATGGTGGCATTCTAGATATAATATCAGGGTTTGGATATCATGTACACCAAATAGAATTATTCTCATAAGACTGATCTATTTCTCTACATTAATGGTAACAAAGGGGCGATATGATCTCACAGATAAAGAATATGCTAGGATTAGCAGGTTGAGTTTCATACATTCATCCCTGACTTTCTTAGCAGTGTTTGATAAATAATGCAGGCCCTTTTCTTATGTTTTCATTTCTAAAACAGACCTAACCTGCTTTGAGGTATCTGATTATAAGCTCATTAAAACACCAGTTATATTGTAATTATCCTTTAAAAAGCGTCACAGGAGAATAATTAAGGTGCATGATTAAATTAATATTGGAACTTATATCTCATCTGTAAAATTGCATGTTGGGTGCCATCTTGATTTGTATCCAATAACGTGGATACGGAATTTATTGTCTTTAATCCAGAGAAAAGATTGTTACCTACTGAAAGGTAACAGTGTCTTCTTGGAGCCTGTGGTGGGTTGAAGCTGTATGTACCCCAGAAAAAACATATTCTTAAAATTAAGCCATTCCTTTGGGTATGAACCCAGTGTAAGGAAGACCTTTTGATGAGGTTACTACTTCAGTTAAGGTGTGACCCACCTCAGTCAGGATGGGTCTTATTCCTATTACTGGAGTCTTTTATAAGCAGAGTGAAATTCAGACACAAAGAGAAAGTCACAGAGGGAGCAGCAAGAAACTGAAACCAATAGAAGTGAAGGGAATGACCAGTAACTGCTGCCATGTGCATTCCCATATGGCAGAGGAGTAAAAGATCACTGGCAGCCAGTCCCAGAATGCCATAGTCTTTAGGAAGAAAACATCAGATTAATGACACCTTGATTTGGATTTTCTTTTAGCCTCAAAACACTAAGTTAATAAATTCCCATTGTTTAAGAAGACCCATTTCATGGTATTGCTTGAACAGCCTAGGAAAACTAAAACATAGCCCAAGGGCATGTTCTTTGAAACTCTACTGCTATTGTGGCCATTACTGTTTCTAAATGATACAAAATGAAAATTGAGGTGCCATGATCTTAAAGAAACAAACTAAGGACTGGATGTATGCAAGTGAGGCTGCGGAGCAAAAGTGTATTTTGTATAGAGGGTGGCAGCAAGGTGGGGATAAGGTGTGGGGAGTGATTAGTCAATAATAGCACGATTGCTGAGACTTATAATTTGCCATTTGCTTTTTAAGGATTAGAAGAGTAATCCTCATGACATCCTTCTTGGAGAGACATAATCTGGGAGGCATGTTCCTGGAGCCAGCAATTGTTGTGGTGGCTTCCTGACTTGGAAAGAAGCTTTCTGGTTTGGTAGGAAGTTTTCAAAAACTTCAACTTTCCATTATAGCAGAGGTGAGCACCTCTCTTGGTGACCCAAGTTTGCTCTGTGGTTTGGAGGCTCATTCCTGATGGCTCAGGCTACATATAGTCTGTTGGTTCAATCTTCCCAACAATTCTATGAATTGAGTATCTATGCCTTAGGAAATAGTTTTCTGTGTACAATAACTAGAGCGGATTCTCAGTTTAGAATTCTGACAAGTACAAAAGGAGAGAGCTGAGTTGGGTAGGAAGAAAAAGATTAGTGCTGTTCAACAGAGCTCTGAGCTTGTTTTCTGCTCACTTCTGTAACAATGTATTAATCTCTGTTAACAGAGGCTCTTGAATCTTTAAACCTTTAGTGAGTCCGTTCTGAATATGATAATACACATATCTATTACTAGGCAAATTTGTTAGAATTACTCAACTAGGTCCAAAGCATAGTTACCTTAGAGACTTGACAAACTCAAGCCAGTGTGCCAAAGCTTCCCATTCCTGATAGATACTATAACATTGGCAATAATTTTTGTTGTTGGTTTGCTTGTTTTTGTATGATTGTTCCAAAAGATACTGGTGTTTTAATTGGGACTAGAGTATGAGAAAAAAACATGGCTCAGAATGGCACACCAATTTGAATATGCAGTCAATTACATTGGGCAGGAAAAAGTTAAGCACAATCAGAGGCAGAAATAATGAGTTTAAGCCAGCCCCATGATGTGGAGGGAATAAGAATGACTTTAAGCAATGTATCAAGAAAAAGAAATATGCAAGAGGATATAGGCCCATTAATAAATGGCTGAATAAAATGAACACAATATATGCTATAGATCTTAATGTGAACAAAGTAGTTTCCATAGTGTCCATTAAAAGAAAAATAAAGAAAGCTGAGAAATACAATGGAGTTAAAGACCAAGCACAGCCAGTCTTTCAAAGTGCGCTTGAAAGGAAGATTCTAAGGAAAAGCTCATAAGATTCAAGTGCCTCAAGTTGCAGCCAACTTGCTCTTCTCAGAGTCACTGTGATTTTAGGGAAAAAAAAAAAAAAAAGATTTCCACTTGCAAAATCACAGGTTTTCTAGAAGAAGCAGCAATTCAAGGTGTTCAATCACTGCATGGATGGAAGGGAATCAAAATAGAGCTGAAATGTAAAAATCAAAATCATGCTAAAGCTGCCCAGGTTCCTTTCTTTTCTATATCTGTGTTACTGGCTTCTGATATAGGGAGGATTTACCTCTGAGAAGATTAAACAATAACCAATAGGGAAAGAGCAAGAGTCCACCGTTGGACCCGTACAGACACTTCAGGTAAAAGTCAATAGGCCTTGAAAGTGAAGTGATATGCCATAGAACTTGGCTTAAGGCTTTTATGGTGTATGAAGTCCTTTAATTGGAGAGAGACAGGTGGGGGCAGGGTAGGGTGAGGAAGGGTGGCTTTTAAATTATCACTCTGTGCAAATGAGGACATTTGATGTAATTCTTGCTTCCAAGCAGAAAAGAGATTTTTTTTTTTTTTTTTCACAACAAAGGGGTTTTAACCATCTCAGCCCCGCTTTCCCTAACAGGGAGTAGATGGATATTGATTCTTGCAGAGAATGTTGAAACAGTAATTGCTGTTGAGATTGGCATAGAGCTGCAGCAATCCATGGGTAAGGGGAGAGTTTGAACAGATAGAGGGAAGAATCATCTTCCGCCTTCCATCTCCCAATGAATAAAGGTGCAAGCAAGTGTAGAAGCCATGACCAAGATTCAGCAATAAGGGGCTTGAGGAGAGCAGCAGAAAACCCTCTAAGTGATTATGTGACGCAAGAATCTTGTGGGGCTCAGCCTAGAGGTTTGCTTGGTTGCTCTAGGTATGGATTCTTGCCAGTTCTTTAAGGAGGAGGAACTCAAGAGTGATTCCGTGTTCCTCCGGGTATCTTTTATAGGGCTATATTCTGTATAAATATCTAAACTATATGTAGGTTTTATTGCAGACATCAATCAAATAAGTCACCATTTGACTGAGGCTGTCTGGGGAACAGAGTTTCTTTGCCATTACTCTTTGAACTTTGCTCATGTTTTTACTACTTGTACAGTCTTTCTGTTTTGAGTTATTTCTATTTATTTTCTAGAAAAAAGTCTTTTTTTCCCTGTAAAATGTTGTAAATGTAGGCTGGGGATGTAGAATTTTGTAGCTCTATCACTCAACCCTAACACCGTGTTCTGCATCCTATTAAATGGGATAGCTCAATTCTGTCCCCGGAATCCCTGCTCTTGTATGATTATGGGTGACATTTAATTACTTTTAAAAAGAAGAGGTTTTTTATTTTGGCTTGCTTTCAGAAAATAAAGATTGTTCTTTACTATGCAAAAACATAGAAGTCATTTTTCTATTACTTCTCTTACTACTGTTCAGTGCCAACGGCTACTATTAATTAAGTGGTTACTATGTACCAGGCACTTTAAGCCCTTTGTGCATATTATCATAATTGATCAACAAACTTCCTAAGGGTATTTTTTATTATTCTTTCCATTTTACATGTGAATAAAAGCAAAGCTTGGGATTTTAAGAAACTTGCTTAGGGCTACACAGCTTGTGAGTGGTACACATGAACATGCCTATTTTTTGCCTCCAAAGGGAGCAGTAACTTAGAAAGAATTGAGAGGCATTGTTGTTCAATCAATGACTAATATCCTGAAGCAGATATTATATATTAGCAGATAGAGACCGCTATTTAGATATCATTTCATATACATGTATTTTAAGCTTGAAAAGGAACATAAATATCTCCTTTCATACTTATAATTTCTCTTGATACTATAGGTAAGAGAGGTAATTTCATTTAAAATTTTTGAACAGGGAAATTGAAACTCAGAGATATATAATTTGCTAAAATCACAGAGCTAATACTTGGCAAACCTTGAGTCTTCTGACTTTAGATCTGTTTTTTTCCCAATCCACAAGGTACACCCAAGATGTAGCCTGCCAGTCAAATTATATCCACTTGCCTAAATTCCAAAGTCCTACCTATCTGAGCAGTTTTAAAAACAAGAAATATTTTTAAATACCTAGTATTTACGACGTAGTTAGTACTAAACACCTGCAAGGAGGAATTTCAGACCTCTGTCTTAAAAAATGGAAAACGATCAGGTCATTTGCTATCAATGAGTTCTCTATAATGAAAAGGAGATTTTAAAAAAGAATATATATATATTTCAAATGTTTATTCTAGCCATACCGAAGCCTGATCTTCCTACATTTGATTGTCATTTTTCAAGAGATGTTATGAACTGAACTTTGCAAATCAGGATTAGCACCTAATGAAATAGAGGAAGTAATCAATATGAAAAATATTCATCATGTTTATATATTAAACACTAAAATTTCATGATTTTGCTTCTCAAAATGAGTGCACACATAAGGCCCGAAGTATATAGTTATGTCCCAGGGCCAGTGGGTGGAGGAGAAGGGATAAATATGGGCTGAAAAATCCATGAGGGCTCTATTCCTGAATTGTCAACTTTCTCAGAGATTTGAGTGAAATAAAATTAAATTACTTAACTGGTGATTTAAAATATGACTTAAAACATGAAATAAATATATGCATGGTTGCGAATTAAAAATATTGTGTTCATTGAAACAAATTAAGACATGAGAATTCTGAGACTTCATGACCTCAACCAAGGGTTTGCCTGTGGATTTTCCTTCCTTCTTCCGTGGTCATACCTTTAATTTTGGGGACGATCTCTAGAGAAGCTGAGAAGCACCGATTTAGGGAAACAAGTGAACATTTGAAAAAGAGTTTGGAGGTTTGTTTTATTTAAATGCAGTTAGTAAGCCCGGGCATGAAATTGCTGGAGAGATTTCATAAACAGCTCTCTCACATCAGGAACCTTTTCACATTGCTCAGCTCTCTGGGGTCCACATGTGTAGGGCTGCTAATGACTCTTAAATGTTTTATCCTTTTAGCTAATATTGCAAGAATATGAAGACACAACACTTAAATCTGAAAAATAAAGTAAGTAACCACTCACCACTGATTTGTTCATGGAGTTCACATTTTCGGAACTCAACTGTATAAAGCAGAGGTAAATAGTGGTTTCACTCATTTTCCCCCATTGAACAATCAGAAGCTAAATGGAGTCATAACTTTTGCGGAACAGCACAGTTATTTTGCAGATCTAAAGCAGAAGAGATTCACAGTCGTTCATGTTTAGACATCTAAGGATATGCCTGAATTATGAAACCTCAGTATGGATTATATTCTAATGGAATCGTACAGAGTGGAAATTTTGACCAACAAGAAGACAGAGCCTCCATAGAATTATAGAGGTATGTAAATGAAATGTAAAATTATCGTGGAACCTAAAGCAATGTTTTCACTCCAGGTAGCTGTGTGAGGGTACATGGCTTTCATGAAACTGTTGGTGTGGAAAATAAGAACTTACTTAGGCCTAGGTTGAATGAGCTCCAAGGTGCGCAAGACTGACTCAGGTAAATCATAATAATATCTCTGACTTGAACAACAATAAACAGGGATTAGACTAGGCCTCTATGATTTTTCTTGAATAAAGATGACTGTGTTTGCTTTGGGACAGTCCATAATTTTAACGTAAAAAAGGCTCTTATTGACCACATACTAAGATGGCCCCATGACCTAGGCAAACAAGGATTTCTTATACCATGACCCACTACTGCTTTTATATAGATGCTTTTTGTTCTATGCTATGCTGCTGTCTCTGCTAAAATGGAAAGATTAAGTTACGGTGCTCCTATTGAATGCCGAATACTTTTCAGACACTTTTGTTCATCTAATTATCACAACTTCATCATGAGGTTATTAATCACCATTTGAAGGTGAGAGAACTGAGGGTAAGGTTAAGTAACCTGCCTCAGGTCCTACAACTACAAAGAGGTGATTTAAAATGGGGTCTTCTGGCTCCAAACTAAAATGAACTTCAACTCTATGGTACTTAAAATATAAGTTCAGGGACAAACTTCTAGTCACCATTTACAATCACTTAGTATGACTTTGCTTTGTCAAAAATGTATCTAATAGTTGTACATTATATTCAATATTGTACAACCCCCAGTATATGAGTGCTTAATAAATGTGGCTGATTATGAAGGCTTATCATATGAAAAGTATGAAATATACAGGTTATACATAGCTTTAAATAGACCAAAAGGATTGGGTATCTTCACATGCAAATACTTAACAGCCACCAATCGGAGCTTAAAAACTCCCTCAGATGGTAGGAAAGGGAGATATTGCCGTGAAAGAATTTTATAGATGATTACATGCTCTTCAAGAACGCTCATGTTTTTATTTTCTCTGCTCCCAATTAAGATCAATTTATAGAAACTCTCTTAACTATGAAAACAAATACTGAAACTAATTGCTTTAATAATAAACAGTTAAACCTAAAGTTATTGAGGCTAGATGGGTAAGCCCATGTTTTTAATCAATAAATACAAAACTGTTCCAAAGAATATACCTTTGTTACCTATATCATTGCATTTCATGTAATATTAATTTAAAAAAAAATATATATATATATATATATTTAGGGTAAGGGAGACATCTTTTGT